>CM074785.1:22168515-22414063 GCA_037355745.1 Pseudo-nitzschia multiseries | reverse complement strand
AAAAGCAATCATCCAAATGTTAACAATGGAATCGTCGATCCTCCTAGCAATCATCAAGTCGTTCCGAATGTAACCATCAATCCACCTTGCGGGTTATTGAAGAACGATTCAGATTTTGGTGGCAATTCCGACAGTGTAGCTTCTGAAAATACAGCGGATCTTACTGCCATTAAACAGGAACCAAACCCTTGAGTGCAATAAACCCGCCTGGGGTGGATTCGACTTGGAGTTGGAATTGGGATTTGAGTTGGAGTTGGAGTTAGAGGATTTGGGACGGAGCCCGTTATATGGTGGCAACATGTTGAGAAAATGAAATAAGTCATTCGTGCACAAGTTGTACACAAAATAGTGCTTGTCACGAAAGGAATATGATATCCTTAACCCTAAAATAGTTATTTTAGTTGAGAAGTGACGAGATATTGTCTCAAAAGTAAACGTGTGCGACGCGCGAGGTTTTTTAGTAGACACGCGACCTAAAAAGATAGGAAATTTAAAAAATAGGGTCGAGAATTGTAAAAATACCGCGCGATAGCCCGCGGGGGGTAGAGAAACAGTTCTCGGACGTAGACCGGCATAGGGTAGTCCAGACTAGGGTAGTTCAGCGTAGGCCATTCCGTTAGTCATGGTTTCCGAACCTAGTACGAGGTCCATTTATGTCAGACGTGGTTATCGGAACCTATTATCAGGTCCATTTATGCTAGTCGTTGTTTTGGAACCTATTATCAGGTCCATTTCTGTCAGACGTGCTTTTCGAAACCATTCACGGCTAGACAGGCCTGGACTAGTCCAGCATACGGTAGTTCGGCTTTAGCTAGTAGTTTAGCCTACTACGCTACACCGGCCTAGTGTAGTTCAGAATAGGAGGGTAGTCTAGCCTAGGCTAGTTCAGCTTAGGCTAGTCAAACCTAGTAGGCTAGTCCAGCCTACGCTTGTCCAGTCTGGTCCAGTCAGGTTGTCATTGATGCTGTTGTTCTTGTTCTTGTTATCGTGCCTTCGTCTGCCAATCGTGATTGTCAAAACCTATTGTCAGGTCCAATTATGACAGTCGTGCTATTAAGAACCTATTGTCAGGTCCAATTATGTCATTTGTGCTATTCAGAACCTATTGCCAGGTCCAATTATGTCAGTCGTGCTATTCAGAACCTATTGTCAGGTCCATATTTTGGTGTTCTTAACACACGGCGGCAAAGTATGAGTGGCAATCCAATTATTTTCCTCTTTCCCTTCCGACATATTACCTACCTTAATCAAATTCAATGAATGCCGGGTCGAATCATGTCATCAACAAAACCAAACAACAACAACAGCAATGTTCCGCGGAGCATTCTATCGCAACGAAAACAAAATAGCGAATCTACCAGTGTGTCCGGTCTTGTCTCAAACCCAAAAGTAGTTGTTGTGAAGTGTCATACAAGAAGATTATCCAAGCATGTGTCTTCCAATAAGAAACGGAAAAATTCAACACGACATTACATGGATCCAGCCACCTTTGCAGAAGTAATAAAGATCCACAAAGAGGACATGGCACACTCGCAAAAGCATTCGAAAAACAAAGTCTCCAACCGTAAGAATAAGGAGGCCTGGAATTCGTTTTGGAAACAAGCTGCAACACCGCAATCACCGTTCAAGATGAAGGTATTGAAGCCAAGGTTTCAATTGGATTCTGTGGAGTACTGCGAAAGAAGTGATGAGCTCAATCACGGCGACGTAAACAACGAGCTTAACCCATTATTATATCATTTTGAAACTGGGTTCGATGTCTTATGTGCAAAAAACGGCCACTTGGTACTCACCATACTTAATGGATGCAACAAGATCAACAATGCGAGAGCAAGACTAAACAGCCAAAAAGGGCATTTCGACAAGGTAGAAGGTTTGGAGATTTGGGAAGAATGCTTAAAGTACGTAACAGAGGAACTATTGCCTTTCTTGGAGGAAGGCAACACTGGTTGCGTTGACCACATGTGGGCTATGGGTATCATTATGGCGTATGTATTATGCGGTTATCCTGCATTGAAATCAACGGATGACATAAAGTGCTACAACAACTTGGGTATTGGACGACCAGTACAATCTGGAGAACGAGAGAGGCTCGAACTGAATGGTCATACTTTCCCACAAAAGCAATGGTTTAAACTGACGTTGGAAGCCAGAAAACACATAAAGGAATGCATACATTTTCACCCAGGTAACCGTCCCTGTCTGGCAAGCATTGGGTTCAACGAGTGGTGCACAACAACTGAAGAGGCAATCATTGAAAAGTACCGTAGAAGGTACATCGAAGAAAGCGATGACGTAAAAGAACTAAAGAAAGAACCAGAGAACAACAAGATTAAAGACAATTGGAATTCATTTATGAAGAGAGCAACAAAACAATCTAAGAGGAAAAAACGACAACTCAAACAATTTGCAAACAAACAGAAAAGGGAGGGAGAAGATGGAAACGAGAGAAGCATTGTGCAATGGCTCCATCTTTACGAAAAATGTTGGAAATCACCTGAAGATTTGGAGGAGTACAACAACTATCCTGTCCCGCGTGGTGCATGGGGACGTGTGAAATAGTACTAATAAGCTTCATGGCAAAACCTAATCCTACATATGAATACACATTTTTTGTTGCTATCCAGTGAAAAAAACTTATTTGCATTTATTTTTTAACCGAATTGACAGTCGGAGTGACCTTCAAATTGTTTTTGTCGGAACATTAGGTACTGCTGCAACATTCCTTTTACGTTTCTTTACACATTCTGCAGTATGCTCCTTTTGCTTTGATGATGTACTACACTCAACGTTCAACAAAGTTGTAGGTGATTGAGTGTCCTTCAAATTATTCCCGGGTGTAATCTTTGGTGCTCCTGTTGAATCGCCTTTTGGATTATCCTCCTCATTAAAAGTTTTCTCGTCCTTTGCCACAGTGTCTACCAGATACCTATTATCCACCCTAATATCCGATGTTTCTGGAGATTGTGACTCTGTTGACATCAACTCTGGCGTGGTCGTCTTGGAACCTGTTGACATCGATTCTGTCGTAGTCATCTTTGAACCTGTTGGCTCTGTTACTGTAGGACACGTCTCGTGCGTGGGAGTCTTTGAATCTGTCGGCTCTGTTTCTGTTGGATGTTCCAAATTCTGTCCACCTTCATTTTTCTGAAATGAATGAACTGGTTTCCCATTTACCAACACACCCACTTTGGTAATTCCGGACTTGGATTTCTGCGCAGAGTTCGTCGTAGATGAAACTTTAGTTGCCGACTTCCCTTCAGTATCCTCCGTTGTGTGTTTTTCTATGTTTTTGTTCCATACGTCTATCAAGTCGGAATTATCACCACCATAATCATGTGTTAACACATCAGTAATCTTCCCCTCTACACCCTCTATACCTAATTGGTTATACTTCTGCCTGAGTACCTTGATGAAATTTGCATACTCTTTTCGGAATTCGACAGGGCACATAGCAGAAACAAATGAACAGAATTCATTGCTGATTGCAGTTGCAGAGAGAACCGCCAATGTTTCATCATGTTCTTCGTCAAGTTCGTATAAGAGTTTACTGCCATGTTGTGATATCCAGCACACGTAGAAGCAGACAAACACTCCGCAGTTGATTGAGTCTTTTTGTGTTGGAAAAGAGGAAAGACACATCTCAAGATATTGATTCTTTTGTATTACTGGATTGGTTTTGTCGGTATCGGTAGAGAAGAAATCAGATAAAAGCAGTACTCCCTTCTCTGAAGGAAACTTGCTCTTGGGAGCCATGGGATCTAATCGGATAGCGGAATATTGTCCATTGGATCCACGGAACACAAGATTCACTGCCCAGTGTGATCCACCCGAATTAATAGGGATAATGAACAATCTTCTTTTGGGGCTCATGGTCAAGTCAAAATTAATTGATTTCCTATATTCTTCCTTGTCACTTGATAAATACTGGTAGAACATCGGGTAAAATATATGTACCGTCTGGGATGCAGACATAGACATCATGAAGCACCAAAGCAAAATAGTGTAGCCGCTCAACCATGCAGCAGCCATATCTCCAGGTGCCGACAAATCTAAAGACCAATAATCTTCAACAAAAGATTCATAGCTATCCCACGATGTTTTTTTCACACCAGTAGCAAAAGATCTGTCGTATAGTGTTAGGTAGTTTCTTGCTCTACCTTCCTTGAATATATCAACAAACATTGGCCATGACTTTCTAGCAACCTTTTCAATCACAAGCTGAGATATAGGTAGACCCAAAAACCTGGAGGAAAAACTCCGGGTTTTGTTGAGTTTGTTCGCATGTTTCTGCCTATGAAGAAAAACACCGAAGCAGTGAGCAAGTTCTCTATTAATCAAAACAGGATCCAACCCTTGGTTTTCAGAGTATTTGTCATGGCACTTATTGAAAAATGATAAAATTGCAGACAGGCCTGCTAGGTCACACTGAAAATATATCCGCATCAGTGTCCTTTCATCTGGTTGCGGAAGATATAGTTCCTCAGAGTAACTACTGGAAGAGTAACATATTGAATAACAGTTCAAACCAGTTTCAGCAGAAGAATGGTAGGCAATGTCAACATTGCTTTTCGAGGCATGACCTATCACAAGCGACATTAAAATCTTTTCAGCTTGTGGTAGTGTGATTTCAAGCCTTTGATCACCCTTGATGGAGGTACCTAACCGTAGAACGCATTTGTCAACAATTGCCAATCCTTGTTTATACTCATAGAGGTCAACATTGTTGTAAAAAGTCCGACTATCAATTTCAAATCGTGGTTTCTCTATCTTGTCTGTTGCACTTCAGATGTATTCTGACTGAATTATAGTAACACTGAACCCATATATTTCTGTAGTTACGTCCACAAGACACTTACTGCCAAGACGTGATTCGATAAAACAAGGTCGAATTGTTTTGGGCAAAAAGGGACCTGACCATTTATCATTCATAGATTCTTCCAAGTCTTTAAAAGAAATTTTTGGAAACCTTTACTACCATTGACATAAGACTGAAGTCCAATCCACCAACCTTGGTTCTTTCTGGTTTGGGGCAGCTCCAGTCAATCTTACAGTTGTAGATAGGTATCCGTATATCAGGATTTGCTGGGTGAACAATCAGGAAAACATTCTTGTCCGTTTTCTGACTTACAAACGTAGCTTGTTTCTTATCTCGGCATTCTATTGTCAAAGCTTCTGTAACGTCGCATCGATGTGTTATCTCTCCATTAGCAGGGCTACCATTACTTTGTATGTAATGGAAATGATTGGAACTCCGAGTGAACGTTATAGGGCCTGTATCCATTCCTGGTCGAGGCGACGAAGGAGGACTCTCAAAATCTGTAGTGTGGTCAGATGAGGTGCTCACCTCATCTGTTTTTGGGGATGGGCGAGATCGTTCCTCCATGCGGTATAACTCAGCATAGGCAATTTCTTGTTCAATATTGTGTTTTGTGTCAATAAGTTTACGCTGTTCCCAAAAGCTTTGTTTTTCCTCCACGGATGAAAATTGACCGAGACACTCAGAACAGAAAGATGCGTCAAGTTCCTCCAGCTCGGTTTTAAATTTCCGGTCTTCTTTTTCGGTGATTGGGGGTTGGTCAAAACCACGCTGGCAAATTACACAAGTAGAGGATGGGCGGTGAATCATCTTATCAGCGCATCTCCAACAGAATCCATATTCGTCGGAGCAAAATTGTTCAATACGGCCATGGAAATAGGATTTGCAATCCTTATTACGGCACCTTTTTTTTACGTCGTTAGACCAAATTGTTCGGTCGCCAAAATAACAGCGAGACCCACTGGCACATAGCAAAGCACCTTTTTGGCAGTTATTGAAATTGGAATTGGATGCTTTGCAGTATTGACTTATATAGACAGATGGATTGTTCAGTTTGGATCCCATGATGTCTTCTCTGACTGTAGAAGGATTATCAGTTATGATGAACTTGCCCCTTTTTACATTGGATTCTGAACAATGAACAACATCAGAAAACTTATCTTGGGACAAGGCACCACTCACTAACTCCCTGAGACAAAATTTGCTCATATTCGATCTGTAGCGGATATCGAGAACAAAAAGAAGTGCTCTCAGCTCTTTGGTTGTCACGAGTTTAGAGTCTGCGAGCAATGGTATTCGCTCCGATAGGGTTCTTGTGTCGATAATCGGTTGGGGCTTTGTGCCTTGTTTCTTTGAGTTCCGCCGGGGAAGTTTGATACTGTTCCTTTTAGTGTCAACCATAGGACGTCTTTTGTGCTTGGGTTTGTGTGTGTCCTGCTTGTTGAAAGATGGTGGGCCTGAGGAATCGTCTGCAAAAAGATGGTGGATACTTGTTGGAGTAATTTATTTCTCAAGTATAATAGACAGTGACAAGGACACTTGGTAGCAAACCTTATTCACCTGACTAGGTAGTTCCTCTTCAGTATTTGTAGTCAGGGGCGAGAAAGAAAGTCTTTTCATTTCATCAAATAAGCATATACTTGAATCAACTTCAGGATGAAGAGTTGATAAGAGATATGTTTTACTATCCAACTTTGACCATTGACGTGTGGTTGGGTAGTTGTCCTTGTTTAGAACGTGAACAATGAGACTCTGTGTGTACTTATTCAGTAATAGGATATCGTTCAGAGTACACTTTGGATGGTAGATTGGTAATACCTTCAAACGCCTGGGATACATCGTTATTAAATTCCAAAGAAACCTCGTACCTGCAGAATCCAAATATGTGAAGACCGGAAAATAGATTATGTTGGGACAAAAGGATTTGCCCTCATCATATTCTAATACATAATTAATCTTGTAGGATGGTTTCACAATACCACAACAGATGGCGTTGTGGCAAAAGAAACGGGGTCTAACAGAATTGGGCGGAATACTCTGATGATTGAATAGATCAACAATAACATTCAGAGCAATCAGTGTCATGATACCTTGTTTGTTGTCGAGTAATCCACGAACTGTAGTTGATAATTGGGGGGCCTCTTGAATGGAAACACTTCGATTGCCAACAACAATGTTTTCCAAGACTTCCTTTATTTTGTTCTTTTCTGAACCGTAAGACTTGCCGAGTACAACTGAAATAGTGTGTATCATTTTCGCACGATCTTTTTTATTTAGTGCAGGCTCAGGAACAACAACATTAGGTGCGGATGCGAGTGATTGGGTAGGATTGGAGTCCTGTGCATTAGTGGTCAGTACAGACATATGGGCCGAATGCTTTCGTGGAAATATAGGAGGGGGCAAACTATCATCTGACTCACTATCAGTAAACCCCAAGCGTGATTCAGTAGGAGGTACCAGATTGAGAGACATTGGTTTAGATGGGATTGATGGTGTTTGATTACTCTCATCACAATCACTTCCCATTATTGCAAGAATGGCACCTTCGGTAGATTGAGACATATGGGATTCATGCGGGTCCAGTAGGTATGTCTGTGTCAAATCTTCTCCTACTGGTTGGGATAACTTTGGTGTCTCGTTGTCAATAGAAGGAGTACAATTTTGGTGGGGTTTAATACCAACAAGCGATTTGGCGGCCATTTTGATATCATCTGTATTGGCAGATAAATTGACCGAAGCAACATCAGTCGATTCGGCACACATACGGATTTCATCTAACGTGAGCGAAGGACTAGAACAATCATGGGAATGATCTGAACACACATCAGTAGATCTGGTACCCAATTGAATGTCATCTAACATTGGCAGGTGCGGTGAAACTGGTGAATTTACAGAACCATACAACCTCCGTGAGAGGGTGTGGGTTCCTGGCTTGTCTGGAGGGGGACATCCATCGCCAAGATTTGACGGTGAGTTTAAATCAGGCTTTTCAGAGAATCGAAAGTCAACGTTGAAAGAAGATAAATCAACGCCAAGTAGCGTTGAGGCAAATCTATCCGTGATACTGTTCAGTGAAAAAGTAAGACATTCTTGGTCCTGAAGAATAATACCACCACCATCCATAGAGTCACCAAAGTTACTTTCATCAAAGAAGAATCGGCCGTATTCGTTGAGCAAAATTCTGTCGCGCAATCCATTAGACCGACTAGTGGAATTGGTCTGGAGGGGGTTGGACGTCAAATGGAAAAGAATCTGGATTTGGGGAGTAACGGAGTTCTTGGCCTGAAATGCTGACATGATAAATGATGAAATCACCAGGCTTAATATCCGATAGTGGACAAAAGTTAGATGTTGCTCGTTTCGTTAATCCAGTCTGATTGGGGTTGATATTTGTTAGCTTGTCCAATGTTTTGATACCAGACCTGTCCAGATTACCGTCAACCGTGTTTTGATGATGGATATGTTCCCGGTCAATTTTAGTCCGTTTCTTGAGATGATAAGGACGATTGATTTGAGCACCGGAAGTATAAGCAGAGGCTCTCCTATTCCGAGGACGACGACTGGAGTTACGGAAAGTTGTTAACTCCCCTTTGGAAGTTATACGTTTTCCTTTTGAATTGGTGGAATCCAAATAGCGAGGTGCGGGCAGTATGTATATCGGGCAATAAAGGTTCTGTGTGTCAATTGTTGTTGGCAAATGCAATTCCAATAACGTAGAAGTGGAAGTGAATGGATCGGACTGCCTACGGGGCGGAATAGCCTCGTTGATGAGCTGACGTGAACATAGGGACAAACAGGACTTGTGGTAAACCAAACCTTCCACCAACCCAGGTACGGGAATAGTCAAAGGTAAAGGCCAATATGGATGTCTTTTGGCAAAGTCAAAAATGATGGGAAAACATGCGCAAATAGAAGACCTCATCTGCGTGAATTCAACATGTCGAGTGCAGGAAGTAGTGAAGTTAAGAATATTGCGGGCGGTCATAATATCTTGCTCAAACTCATGCCGGTTTCTATCCGGATATTTGTAATTCGAACAATGATTCCATTTGAAAACAATTCGATGGGTTGTTGAGTCATCTTCACGCTTCAAAACAACAGAAACACCATCTACTCCGTAATGATTTTCAACAAACGAAGGTTGGGCTTCAGGAACATATGTAACCACATCGGCTTCTTTGCTGTTGAAATGATTTATCATTTGTCCAATGGAAGATAAAGTAGATGATTGTTGAGTAGATTTAGCGGCACATTGAATACCAACCTTCGACATAAGCTTGGAAACAGAATCATTATACAGAGAAGCAAAGGCGACATTGGTCCAGTGAGGCAGTTTTCTACGTTCGTTTGAGGCTAGTAGTTGGCCAGCAACAGTTTTGGCTAAATTGGTGCGTTTGAAACCCATGCGGAGCGATCTTTTACTTGGATCCGATGGAGAAAGTTTCCGGTAACGGAATTTGAGAGCGAAATCTTTTGCAATCAAAGATGAGGCGTTGATCATTGATTGTTCAACATGGGAATTGGATTGGAAAAGAGAATGAAGCTCTTTTAAGAAAAAGAATTGCCCGGCAACAATACGGGAATTGGCTTGGTGTATATTTTCGTCAAAGCCCTCACTGTTGGCGAAAACAGTCCAAAGCTTTGGATCATACTTCAAAAGGTACAAAATGACATCGGCACAATGCTTAGTAAGAGGATTGTTGCTGAGATCAAGTAGGGCGGAATATAAACTGATAAGATTTTGGAAGAAGGAATCGCTGGATGTTGAATCGGACAAAGCAAGCATGTATCGAGTAATCGTTTGTTGAGAGGAAGCAACCCAAGTGTTGTAGGATTCAACCCCTTCACTACCACCGGGTTTGTAGTTAGTAAATAAATGGTCGTGTTTGGATCTAACAGATCTTGTGAGATGCTGGAGACACAAGGACACCAAAAAGGAGATTCCAAATTGATGAAAAAAGGCTTCGAATGTAGCTACTAATGGACCTTGGTCGGTGAAAAATGTATACAAGTCAACAGGGGTGCCATGTTTCCAACAACACTGTATAACCCAAGATAATTCAGAAGTCTTTTCCGCAGGAATGATAGCCCACGCAAGAGGTATTGTGTCGCCGTAAATAGTCTTGGTTACAAGAACAAAACATACACCATCATAATTATGTTCTTTGTAATGGAAGCAATCACCGACAAACACTGGAGTAGTTAATTTCCCGAAATATTTCCCAGAAGCGATTGGGGTAGCAACAAAACATCTATAGAACCAATTTTCGGTGTTAGTCTGAAGAATAACAGTGGCTTCAGGATTCTTGAAGGCAAATGCCTTCATCCAGGTTGAGTGGGTGCATGATTGTTGATTGGGTAAAGATTTGAGCATGTATTCAAAACACGCATTTTGAGATCGACGTAGCATCTTTTTAACCTGCCTCAGTTTGGAAGTGGAAGTGAGACCAGATACTAGAAACCAAGAATACAGAATTTTTTGGGAAGTGTCATCGGGAGATGGGCTATTCATCATACATTCGGACATAAATTGCTGGAATGGAGGGAAATGAGTTAAATAAATTTGTTCCTTTATCGAGGGTAAAGTCTGATGGAGACAACAATGTTGATCGAAAGTTGGGAAAAGAGTTTCGTCCAACCACCAAAAAGTAGAATCGGAATCCGTCCGGTTCTTCCGAGTCTGGAAAGGTGCATCATGACTTGAACAGACAACTCTGATCTCAAGATCGCAACACACACACTTAAAAGAACGATTGGTACGGTGGGAGCGGTAGTTTGTTCTATGAAAGGTGGTGATCTTAAATCCCCACCGATTGAAGCAGTATGCTCCGAGAGAGTCGAGCAAATTGTCTGTGGAGGAGGAAAAAACTGGAGGCCGATTGCGGAATTGCTGTAATGACATGGGCAACCATGACTTAATGGGTTTATGATCGGAAGTCGACAAATTGATCACCGGAAACTTTGCTCATTGCAGAAAAGGATACGTCGGGAAATAGAATGAGTAATAACCGGTGTACCATGAATGATAGGATGTGAATCGGGGAAAAAGTACGGTACAAAGTACAGAAAAAAAAATCGGACCGAGGATGAAAGGGGGGGGGGGTGAGAAATATAGACAGAAAAATTACCAGCTAAAACAGACATTTGACCGAAATTAATGATAGCGATAAAACGTTACAAAAATAAAATACATGGGTGGAACGAATATAAGCCAGAAAAAAATACGGATAGGATTGCGTAGGAAAGGAGGCAGGGGAACCTATCACCATGCTCAAAGGTGAGGATACTAATTTTTTAAACCGACACTGAGGTCCAGCAGAACATAAACAGCAGGTAAAATACCTGCGGTCAGGCCCAGTAGCAATAATTGCCAAATTTTTGACAGGGGCTGAGGCCCACGCAAATTTTAAAAACCTATTTTCAGGCTCTTGCCCTACCGGTATGCAAATTACACTTCAATTTTTTTTTTATTCAAGGTGTTCACGTATTCTTGTAGCATCACGTGCAAGTACCTTGGTAGGATTTGCAACCGAGGCTATTACGCACATACCGTAGGAAGTGATAGCCATCGAGCCGAAGCATTTGTGCATCAGACACACGAAGACGCATCAGCTTTCCAACACACGAACATTGTTGAGTTCGTGTAATTAATACGCTAGAGAAGTGCCTTCTTCGAGACGATAACGATATCATCAATGTTTCTTCTTCGCCATCGTCGTGCGGGGGCCCTTCACTCGATTGCAATGGTCGCGCTGATTTGTCTTTTGCCGGATTTTAGAGCACAATGGTCTGTCCCTGGCAGTGCTAACAGAACGTCAGCTTCGAATCAATTCGTGCTCTCCACCATTGAGGTGCAAAATGGATATATCCGACACGATCGCGATCCACAGAAGTCAAAACCCAAACCGAACCATATAGTTTCCGAGAATAGCAACAGCGGTCCCGATCCGAAACCAGGGTTCCATTCCCATTCGCGCAACTTTCTTAGAAGCATCGGTGGAAGCGGTACCACTTCGAATCCCCTGCTTGACAGCACCGAAACACTCCCAGAGAAACTGGATGGAACCAAGAACTGGATACCTCTGAAAGAGGACACAGAAGAAAGGAAAGAACCACAAGGAGAGCAAGAGAGCGGTGGCAACAAGTACTTGGAATCGTATAACGCGGCCATCCGTGATCACTACTCTCCTACAAACGAACTCGGATCCGACGATCGCCCATCGGATCTTGTCACCAGCGGTAAGAACGTGGAATATCCTTCACAGCGTGTGAGTAGTGATGGGACTACGCTGAGCCTTCGTCATCCCCACTCAGGCGCCGACGCTGACGAACAGTACACGGAAGAATATGAATACGAACACGAACACGAACACGAACAATATCACGAGCAGTTGGAAACCGGAGATACTATGTACACCGAGCCCCAAGTGGAAAGCGAACGTGAGCTACAAGGCTACAACCAGGGATATAACCGACGCCAAAAGTCGGCAAAAAAATCGAAAAATGCCAAGCGAGGTGGTGGTAGATACCCACCGCAAAACCAACAGCGACAGCCTCGTCCTCAATACGGCTACGGCTACCGGTCTCAAGGTGCTTACTCGAATCGGGTTGGCAACAACGGCTGGGGTTATGCCTCGAACAACTACGGAGGGTACGCATCAAACTCCTACGGAGGCTATGCTTCGAATCCATACGGAGGTTATACGTCGAACACCGTGGGAGGCTATGCTCCGTTCAGCTACGTCTACATCCCGAACTCCAACCCGATCATGATCCACAACTCGCCACAGCCGCTGTTTGCACATGCATTGCCAACCCGTGCGCCTACTCCCACCCGGGCTCCCACGCCTACCGAAGCCCCCACGCCGCGACCGACAGCAACTCCCACCCTCCGGCCATCACCCCGTCCCACCCAAGAACCCACACTACGACCAACGGCAACTCCGACACGAAAGCCTTCCCCGCGACCCACGAACACACCGACCCAACGACCCTCTGCGCGCCCTACCCGAAGTCCCACGAGAAATCCAACGAGAACTCCGACACGGAATCCCACGAGAAATCCAACGAGAACTCCGACACGGAATCCCACGAGAACTCCGACACGGGATCCCACGAGAAATCCGACACGGAATCCAACCCACAATCCAACTCGCAGGCCCACAAACAGCCCCACGGCAGCTGTTTCCTTTTGAAATCGACGTGCGAAGGGCCTGTCTTGTCTATTAGTGTTTTCGAATCATCACCAAGCGTATGGAAACCCGCTCATTTATCCATCCATCCATCCCGTGATTACTTTTTGCGTTGGTTCGTCCCGTACGGACGCTAATCTTCGTATCATTGCTCAAATCAGCTGCTCGCAGGGACAGGGATCCTCCTCGTAGAAACGCGAATCCTCGTATCGTGGCGCAAATGCGCTGTTTCTAGGGACGCAAATCCTTGTATCGTAGCTCAAATCCGCTGCTCGCAGAGACGCAAATACTCGTATCACAACTCGTTCTCTTTGCTGTAGTCACGACGCGAATCGTGAACCCCGTCCGTACCATGGTTGCTATTCCCATTGTGAAGTAAGCAAAAATTAGCACCGTCGTGAGCAATGAAAATGACGACCGAAATACGTTATTTTCGAAATGATCAGAATTAACGGGTGGGATAAAAAAAGGAGCTTCCTGAGGTAGCACCGTCTAACTGTCTAGGCCTTAGTAGCAATTGTACACAGATTTGTAGTCCCACTAGTTGTCAAACGAGAGCGCCAGCCGGCCAATCCCATCCAGCTGTAGTACGGGAGTATTGATTTTAGATTAGCAGGGGACTGCCACCGTACAGTGTTGTACTCCGGTACGTACTACGAGTACTCGTAAGAGTTTAGGTGCTAATTTCGGTATGACAAGTCGAACCTGGTACATTTTCTACATGCGGCGAACCGCCGAAATTAACGCCTATTTGCCTACGAACCTCCTCCCTGTCACACCAGAGGTTCGAACCTCTCTTAACACAAACACAATGGTACAAACACACACACACAAAACTTTCATGTAAGGCGCTAAAAAAAAATATTCCCGCGTACAAACACACACAAAACAGTACAAACACACACAAGTGAAAACAACCTCAGAATGCTTACTACTGTGCTAAAAAGTATTCGTATCTCCCAATGCGCATGATAAAATAAGCTACAAATATACCATTGGAAAGAGCACATTCTAATGCTTCTATTCATGTAGTGCCAACATTTACCTGGGCTTATTCATGGAGATAAGTCAGCCGTGACAGGTGGCTATTTTATTATTATTTTCATTACACGGGAAACACCACGCAAAAGTACTAGTAGCTCGTAACCTGTCAGAAAAAATGTGTTGAAATTAACGCCTAAATTCTTACTCCGTAGACTGTAACCTTTACCTGTTGTCGGTTAAAAATACAGCAGTGATGTGACCTCTTGAAAACGGAGAGGAAAATGAGTGATTCCCACCACCGTTTAGTGAATGAGGAGTAATTCCCACCACTGTAAAATTAATATTTCATAAAGGTTTGCGACCAAAGTTAATAAATATATTCACATACTAGTGCATAGATTTATTAAGTACTGAATATAAGAAGTTAGCAGCCAAGACTGCATCGACTGCCAGATTTTCTTAACTGAACAAACACCGAATAACCTCCAACGGAATCTTAAAATCAGACTAAAATCAAATATTTCAGTCACCCAACGCATGAATCAGCAATTGTGTGCACCTCCTAATTGGGTATTGACTCCCAAAGTATCAGGTCCAGGCCATGAATAATTTTTTCATGACTCGCCTGATGCATATTTGGAACAACATTGCCCCACAGAATGCTGGAAATGTTGTGGTTTGTCTCTCCAAATGGCACACAAAAGGGTATTTTTGGTGCAAATCAAGGGCCCAAAATACATTATTGGGTAATGACTCCCAAAGTATCAGGTCAAGTCCAGACTCATCTGATGCATATTGGGAACAACTTTGCCACACACAATGCAGAAAATGTTGTGGCTTGTCTCTCCAAGTGGCACACAAGAGAATGTTTTTGGTGCAAATCAATGGCACAAACTGACAAATTGGGTAATGGCTACCAAAGTATCGGATCAAGACAATTTCTGGGCACATTTCATCCTGTCCATAATAGGAAGAACATTTATTTCGTATAATCCAATCACCAAAAACATACTTCAATGAGTGTCAAATGAAAACAATTCATAAGCTGTTTAATCAAAATGGAGATGATGCTGTGTTTGGATTATTCTGAGACAAAAAAAGTGTCCGGGCATTACTAGTTGTAGCTGATACTACATGCAAAAAGGTACAGAGTTGGGTACTGTGCAAAAAGTGTACACAAGTGGGTATCATGCTGACCAATGAGAGTTTCGAACCACTGACTTGCTACCACATTCTACAGATGAGTTGGGGATTTAAGTACAAAACCTTTGTGTAATCATAATTTCTTCTTTGAAAAAATTATGGCACAGGAGGGGTAGCTTGCACTGGTACATGCTTTACTTATAGAAAATGAAGGCCAAGCACAAGCCAGACACACAGAAGAAGTCAGGGTTCACAGCGCACATAACACACATGAAAAACTGTACGCACAGAAAAACTGTTTGCACACGGAAAACTGTACATACCCAAAAAATGTACACACAAAACCACACAAAAAGAAACACATCCTTCTTGGTTGGCACAGTATTTAAAAAAAAAAAAAAAAAAAAAAAAAGCACGGAAACAACCGAACGGCAAAGGAAGAAAAAATTGAGAACTAAACATTGAGAATATTAGAAATATTGGAGGAATAATAATGCGTTGCAATAGGATTAAATCAAACACAATAGAATTTTCATTTTAAAAAAGGAATATCGTAGTTCAAAAAAAGGGTTCACAATTAGGACAGCAGAATCGAATTGCTATTCTGAAGTTTAATCTTTTGGAATTAATACTGAGTCGAGATTTCTTTTGTATTCGTGAGTATAAGTAATTGTTGTGGGTACTGAATAATAATTGGGTTCTGCTAGAGACTGAAATATATTATTTTTAATCATGATTAGAGTAATGTGCATCACGCTCACAGAAATAATACTGAGTTTTAAAACTACCCTGCCCCTTGGTCGCAATGGACTCCAGAATTTCAGGGTGTTGAGAAATTTTGCCATGTTAAAATCATGCACAAAATGTGTGCGCGATAAGTTGATTCCAACCCCTCGGAGCAGCTCTTGGATGTACATGGCTATACTAGCTACCATCATAGGAGTCACTCACACGGTAGTTGAGAGCTACCAGTGCGGCCTCCTAAGGCTTAAGAGGCAGCAGATGCCCCTCCAAAGGGCCATTGCAGATGAGTTGGGCGAGAGGATCACCCCAGCAATTGTTGTCTATTACTTTCAGGTTAGGGTGAGAGGTTGACTAGAAGAACAGTGGGAATCCGACTTCATCATTCCCCTCCCCTGACTTTGAGGATGATATACAAAGCTTCCGTATGACTTGGAACCTCAATTGGCTTCCCAATGTGTCTAATCTAGGCGCCTTGAGGGCCCTTCGAAAGACAAATCCCCCAAAAGGTGCAGTCAAAGGGGGGACCAGCGGCAACAGCAAGCAACAACAACACCACCAACCACTCCAGCAGAGCCGGTGGCAACAACAGCAGCGCCCAATCCCAACTGTAGAACCCCAATCGCGACTTGCTATTCACAAACAGGTCTCATCCCATTGTTAAGAAGCTGGATACAACAAAAATGCGAGATGCAATCTCCTCCATGAGGGACAAGGGCAAAGGCCCCCTGTTGCGCCCTGATGGCAAAGAACGCTACCACTCATGGCATATCAAAGGATCTTGTTGTAGTGACTGTAGGCACATATATGACCACTCAGCAATCACCCTCAGTGAGCAGGAACAACTCTGGGAATGGTGCCAAGAGGCATATGCCTGACAAATCCAAGCGTGTAAAGGATTCTTCCAGCAAAAACCAAGGATACAGCCCACTCTTTTTGCTCCTAATCGATAGCAGTAGAATAAGTTTGGCCCACCACACCTGCCCACAGAAAAGGCTTAACAGCCCCAAAGCTGTTTGCCAGGCTGTGCGCCGGAGTGTGTGGGCAAAGCAATCTAAGGGACCGGACTCCCCAGCCTGAAAAACTACACAACAGGCTGGAGTTTCCTGGATCTCCCTCTAGCACTGCGTAACTCTTCAACACACCAATGAAATACAAGCATTTTACATCCAGTACCTACAAGTACGTCCGATAACTGTCCCGCGACCCTTTTTTTTTTTTCGTCGCAAGGTACTTTTGCCACCCTTGCTTGTGTGTAATTTTGACACGAGCCCCCCCCCCCCCCCCCCCCCCGTGATTCAGTAGCTTCGTATCATACTCATTTTTCTAACTCTCAATCCCTGGTTCGCGATTATTTTTTTCCTTGGGTCGTGAATAATTATTATCAAATTTTAATATAACCTACCCGTACGCTCGCGAATCACACGTACTAAAATTAAATACGCAAGGTCATGACTCACAACTGAGCCCCCCCTGTGATTTGGTAGCTTCGTATCATACTCATTTTTCTAACTCTCAATCCCTGGTTTGCAATTATTTTTTTCCTTGGGTCATGAATAATTATTGTTAATTTTTAATATCACCTACCCTTACGTTCGCGAATCACACCTACAAAAATGAAATACGCAAGGTCATGACTCGCAAGCCTTAAAATGTATCTCCATTGCTTGCAACACACTACCCTTATAATTTAACACTTGGGCTCGCAACACACAACCCTTAAAATTTAACACCATCGCTTGCGACTACCTACCACTACAGTTGAATTATTCAGGTCGAGAATTTGTCTAGTAGTATTATATGCAAAATATGTATGATAGGTACGAGTACTTCTTTCCGTACATTTTAGTCATTTGTGTCACACAATCTACTATTTGCAACCATGGTATGCAATGTATGTAAGATATGTACCTTTTACCCTAATCACTCTCCCCGAAGATTTACCCGTGTCGTAGGTGTGAACCAACCCGCGTCAAATTAGTGAATGGAATTACACAATGAACACTAACAATTCTGACAACAATGCCTAAACTTCCTCCAATTGGCCAAGCAATTGCATCAATACAGGATCAATATAGTTGTCATCCTCATTTTCCTCTTCAGCAAGACTACTGGCAACAGTGCCACCATCTTTTGATACAGTACCGGTAGGTTTTTTTTTCTGACTTGAATCTTTCCAGCATCATTTTCTCCAATTTTTTACCCGTTTTGGGATCTTCTCTTAACATTTGCACCTTCTTGCACAATCTATCGAACACTTGCCTTGCTCTGCTGTTCTGTTCCGTTTGATTGTTCCATTTTTTCATTCCGTTTCATCCCTTCGTTCTTCTTATGTCCTTTTGTTGATTTCTTGTTCCTGAAGAATAAAAATAAGAGAAAGAAAGATCAGAAGCAAATAGAATCTCCAACAAATTGCTGTCATTGTCACTCACTAGTGTTTCTCGTTGTTTTCTTTCATTGCCGATCCGTTGTTTCCGTGCTTTTCATTTTTTTAAATACCGTGCCAACCAAGAAGGATGTGTTGCTTTTTGTGTGGTTTTGATTTGGGGTATGTACAGTTTTCCGTGTGTGTACAGTTTTTTGTGTGAACTTTTCTGTTGTTCCATTCTGCCGTTCTGTCCCATTGTTCCGTTCCATTGTTCCGTTCTGTTTCATTGGTTGTTCTGTATTAAGTTCCCTCCTTTCCTTCGTTGGTTCGTTTGATTGTTGTTCTGTTTCAATAAAAATAAAAATGAAAGAAAGAAAGATCAGAAACAAATAGTATCTCCAACAAAGCCGTCATTGTCAATCACTGCTGTTGTTCTGTTGTTCCATTCTGTCGTTCCTTTTTTAAAATTCGTTGTTCCATTTTGAGTGTCGTTCTTTCCCTTGTTGGTTTGTTTGATTGTTGTTCCATTTCAATAAAAATAAGAAGATCAGAAACAAATAGAATCTCCAACGAATTGCTGTTATTGTCACTGACTGGTGTTTCTTCTTTGTTGTTCGATTGTTCAGTTGTTCCGTTGTTCCGTTGTTTGTAAATGTCAGACAACATTCATTTTCCCTGCTTAAAAAAAACTGTGCCAACCAAGAAGCATGTGTTGTGTTTTGTGTGGTGGTTCCGTGTGTATACAGTTTTTCATGTGTGTGTGGTTTTGTGTGTGTTGTGTGTGCTGTGCACCCTGACTTCTTCCATGTGCCTGGCTTGTGCCCGGCCTTTATTTTCTATATAAGTAAAGCATGTACAAGTGCACGCCACCCCTTCTGCGCCATAATTTTTTCAAAGAGGAAATTATGATTACACAAAGGTTATGTATCTAAATCCCCAACCCATCTGTAGAATCTGGTAGCCAGTCAGTGGTTCAAAACTCGCTTGGGTCAGTATGGTACCTACCTATGTAGACTTTTTGCAAAGTACCCAACTATGTACCTTTTTGTATGCAATATTAGCTACAACTAGTAGTACTGGTAATATCCGCACCCTTTTTTTTCTGAGAATAATTAAAAAACAGCACCTCCATTTTGATTAAACAACTTATGAATTATTTTCATTTGACACTCATTAAAGTACGTTTTTGGTGATTGGATTATACAAAGTAAATGTTCTTCCTATTATGGACTTGACCTCATACTTTGCCTGTCATTACCCAATAAGTCATTTTGTGCCCTGGATTTGCACCAATAATATTCTTTTGTGTGCCATTTGGAGAGACAAACCACAACACTTTCAGCCATCTGTGGGGCAATATTGTTCCCAATATGCATCATAGGAGTCATGAAAAATTTGTTCATGGCCTGGACCGGATACTTTGTAAGTCATTACCCAATAAGTCAGTTTGTGCCCTGGATTTGCAACAAAAATACCCTCTTGTGTGTCATTTGGAGACACAAACCACAACATTTTTTGCGTTATGTGTGGCAATGTTGCTCCCCATATGCATCAGATGAATCGTGAGAAATATATTCATGCACGGCACCAAAAACTTTGAGAGTCATTACCCAATATTTTTCCTCCAAATCCAGTACCCAAATGCACTCATTAGTTTGTGACACACCAAACATCACAAATTACTCACTTCTGTTTCTTTCATGATTCATCTTAGCCATTACAGGAACAATATTCATTGACTAATCACCAAAAATATCTGATTTTCTAATTTTTAATTGCAAATTAGTAGTGTGTATTTTCCCTCCAAATCCAGTATCCAAATGCACTCATAAGGTGGTGACACACAAAGTATCAAAGATAACTAACTTCTGTTTCTTTCCCCATTCACCTTATCCATAACAGGAATGATATTCACGGACTAATCACACAAAATATCAGATTTTCTATTTTCTAATTGCAAATTAGAGTGTATTTTTCCTCCAAATCCAGTACCCAGATGCACTTATTAGGTGCGTCCGATAACTGTCGCGCAACCCAACGCGACCCGTTGCAAGCTCAATTTTGATAAAATCTTCCCTGGTTTTGCGATGCGCAAGGGCAATTTTTTAAATTCACAATGTTTTGTGGTGAAGAGTTTCAACCCCCCTCAGGTTGCGACAAAAACTCTCCCCAAGGACTTAAAATGTCCCTTCAGCTCTCATTTTTGACTCAATAGATTTAAAAATCTAATTCTTGCTACCAAAGGTCCTAACCTTAACCCAAGATATGAAATAAAAATATTTTAATAAGTGTTCATGTGCTCCATTGTGGTACAAGTTTAGTGGTTAATGCCACTCAATTTTAAAAGACTGGTTATGAGCTTACTCAAATCCGCGGAAAGCAAACAGTCTATGCTTGCTAACTACCTTCTTGATATCACTTGAACACTGATATATACCTTGCCAGAATTGGCAAGGCTCTTAGCTAGTATCCATAGATACCCTATAAGCTGATTCTCTGCCTGCCTGACCTTCTTCTCTAGCAGTGGGTTTCTCACGAGGCAAAAAAAAACTTGAAAATCATGGATAGGGACCTGTCCCCTCCTTGTATCTCATAAATCAAGAACTGCAAAAAGTTGGTAGGATAGGCAAATGATTCTATACATCAATACTAACAAGGCCTACAAGTTGGGGGATTGATCCATTTAGTGGATTAGAAGCAATGGGAGGGCCAAACAGAGGACTCCAAATCCGGATTTTCACTTCCAGAAAAACATACCCTCCAAAAAACGACGACAGCAGATATCTCTGTATCGATGGCACCAACGGCAACAATACTATTGCAGGGATCCCTTCATTATACTAAGAAGGACAAGGCCTGTAAGTTCCGAATCGATCAATTGAGTGGATCTGAAGAAATAGGAAGGACAAGCATTGGACACACAAGGTTCATTTTGAATGGAAACAAGAAAAAACGGTGATTATTAATATCTCCATACTGAAGGCACCGATGACAACGATATTGTAGTGAATCCTTCATTATACTAAGAAGGACAAGGCCTGCAAGTTTTGAATCGATCAATTGAGTAAATTAGAAGAATCAAACCGCCAAAGCGGAGGGGCAAAATTCAGTTGCATTTCAAGGAAACATCCAAAATAATAACAACAGCAAATATCTCCATACCAAGGTCACTGCTGCCAACGTTATTGCAGAGACCTCTTCATTGCATCTATAAGGATACGTTGCCCAAGTTTTGGATTGATTGATTGAGTAAATTAGAAGAATCAAACCGCCAAAGCGGAGGGGCAAAATTCAGTTGCATTTCAAGGAAACATCCAAAATAATAACAACAGTAAATATCTTCATACCAAGGTCACTGCTGCCAACGATATTGCAGAGACCTCTTCATTGCATCTATAAGGATACGTTGCCCAAGTTTTGGATTGATTGATTGAGTAAATTAGAAGAATCAAACTGCCAAAGCAGAGGGGCAAAATTCAGTTGCATTTCAAGGAAACATCCAAAATAATAACAAAAGCAGATATCTCCATACCAAGATCACTGCTGCCAACGATATTACAGAGACCTCTTCATTACATCTATAAGGATACGTTGCCCAAGTTTTGGATTGATTGATTGAGTAAATTAGAAGAATCAAACCGCCAAAACGGAGGGGCAAAATTCAGTTGTATTTCAAGGGAAGAACCAAAATAATAACAACAGCAGATATATATGAAACGACGGCACCAAGGACAACAATATTGCAGGGTCATCTTCACTACACCTATAAGGATACGTTGCCTAAGTTCCGGATCAATCAATTGAGCGGATTAGAAGGAACAGACTCAACATAGCAGAGTGACAAATTTGGTTGTATTTCAAGGAAACACCCAAAATAGCAGTGACAGCATTTATCTCTGGAACGATGAGGGGCAACAATATTGCAGGGGCCTCTTCACTGCATCTATAAGAAGACATCAGTCAAGTTTTGAATTGATCAATTGAGCGGATTAGAAGGAACAGACTCAACATAGCAGAGTGACAAATTTGGTTGTATTTCAAGGAAACACCCAAAATAGCAGTGACAGCATTTATCTCTGGAACGATGAGGGGCAACAATATTGCAGGGGCCTCTTCACTGCATCTATAAGAAGACATCGGTCAAGTTTTGAATTGATCAATTGAGCGGATTAGAAGGAACGGACTCAACATAGCAGAGTGACAAATATGGTTGTATTTCAAGGAAACACCCAAAATAACAGTGACGGCATTAATCTCTGGAACGACAGCACCAAGGGCAACGGTATTGCAGGGGCCTCTTCACTACATCTAAAAAAGCACGTCGTCCAAGTTTTGAATTGATCAATTGAGCGGATTAGAAGAAACGGACTCAACATGAATGGGCAAGATGATGATGAAAAACGGGCTTCCAAGCCACCTCCCCCCAACCCCCCAAAGGCAACAACAGTTGCGATCGCCGTCTCCTCCTTGGTTGTTGTTGTCGTTGTTGCGTACCGCTTCGCGCTGAAGGTGGTAGTGGTGTGAGTGGGTCATCCCTCTTACTGTTGACGCTGTTTTTTCTGCACTCGGTTCGCGTTGTCCTCGCACCTTCCTCTTGGAGTATTCATCGGCCCCCTTGTCGTGGTTCAATAAAGGCAACGAGCAACAGAACCATGTGTTAGGAGTCTCACTACATCTAATCATTTAGACAAGAATGGATAACAAGTGGATGTGTATACATTCTAAGAAGGATTCCGTGTGTTTGTTTTGATTCTGTACCTTCGTTTTCGATTCCGTATCTTCTTCACAAGCTATCATCTGCACCTCCCCGGGAAATTCTTCCGCACCTCCTGCATACCTCTTTTCGCTTTGACAAAAGAAATAATAACAGAACGGTGTTCGTGAAAGAACGTTCTTGTTCTGCACTTCAGTGGCCAACTTGTTTGCACCTCTTTCATACCTCCTCTTCGTCTGTTTACCAGTTTGTACCGTTTGCCAACAATTCGTTGTTGCTTGCTGCTCATGCTGTCGTCGTCGCCGCTGTTGCTCTTCCTGTTGCCCCTGAAATAAGAAGAAAAACAGAAGTGAGGAAATACATCATCAGAAATGCAGGAGGCAGCAGTATCATTGTCTATCTCTCTCACAGGTTACCGATGATTTGTACCGTTTGCCAACAATTTGTTGTTGTTGTTGTTGTTGTTGTTGTTGTTTACCGATGATATGTATTGTTCTTTGCCAATGATTTGTTGTTGCCGTCAGGCAACATTTTGTTGTTGTTGCTGCTGTTGCTGCTCCCGTTGATTTGATGTTTGAATGAAAGACTTCTTACTCCAATGTCACGAAAAACAGTATATTGTTCCTGTTGATATAAATAAGGTGCAAGGGATGCAGATTTTGTGCTTTCAAGATGTCTCTTTCCAGCAACTAATGTCTCGTCCAATGCTTTCTACTTCTTTTGCAGTACAAGGCTGTTATTTTGGACTGGAATATCTGAGAACGGATCGTTGTCGTGCTCAAAGAGGGTCGAATCCCACATTCTCGGACAAAGTGTTGCAAGAAGCACCACTCTACTCAGATAAATCGGATAATGAGGTCTTTCAAATTTATGAATGGAAAGAGTTTTTTTGGCCCGCCACAACAACAATACCATACACAGTGAAAATCACAATGTAAAATCACACTGTAAGATTGATTTTTTAGCGCCGCAAGAAATAATCATATCTTTCAAACGAGTGGCTCATATGAAGGTCTGTCTGTCTTCTGGAAACGTGAACAAGTGGCTCCAATGATGGTCTGTCTATCTTTCGTATGTTGCGGCTGCGGGGTAAAAAAATTCCCATAGACTCAAACCCAAGACCTTACCATTCGCTGAGCATTGCCACTGATCTACTAAAGTACATTTATGAGACTGCAGCAAAACAGGGTATAAGTACTGATTTTTTGCTCCCTTCTACTACATCACATTACATACTATGCTCTACTGGCAACTAAGTCTAGTTGCTGAGATGTAGTGTTACCTTAGTAGCTTTGGACAGCTGAACATGATGATAAGCTTTTCAGCTGAGCTGAGCTTAGCTGAGCTTATCGTACTACGAATGCTGAGATTTGCTGAGCTTAGGAATGCTAAGATTAGCTGACCTTGTTTGCTAATGAATCCAAAATTTATCATGCCTAAAGTATCAGCTTGTTTCTTGTCCTTGTTGTTCCATAGTCTATCCCAGGAACAACATTGCCACACACAATAGAGAAAATGTTGTGGTTTGTCTCTCCAAATGGCACACAAGAGGCTATTTTTGGTGCAGATCCAGGGCACAAACTGACTTATTAGGTCATGACTCCCAAAGTATCAAGTCAAGGCCATGAATAATTTTTGCATGACTCATCTGATGCATATTGGGAACAACATTGTGACACACAATCATGAAAATGTTGTGGTTTGTCTCTCCAAATGGAAGACAAAAGAATCTTTTGGTGCAAAACCAGGGCACAAAATGACTGATTAGGTAATGCCTCCCAAAGTATCAGGTCTAGGCCATGAATAATTTTTGCATGACTCATCTGATGCATATTGGGAACAGTATTGCCACCCAGAATGCTGAAACTGCTGTGCTTTGTCTCTCCAAATGGCACACAAGAGAATATTTTTGGTGCAAATCTAGGGCATAAAATGACTGATTTGGTAATGACTCCCAAAGTATCAGGTCAAGTCCATGAATAATTTTTTCATGACTCTACTGATGCATATTGGGAACAACATTGCAACACACAATACAGAAAATGTTGTGGTTTGTCTCTACAAATGGCACACAAAAGAATATTTTTGGTGCAAATCCAGGGCACAAAATGACTTATTGGGTAATGACAGGCAAAGTATGAGGTCAAGTCCATAATGGAAAGAACATTTACGTTGTATAATCCAATCACCAAAAACGTACTTTAATGAGTGTCAAATGAAAATAATTCATAAGTTGTTTAATCAAAATGGAGGTGCTGTTTTTTTATTATTCTCAGACAAAAGAATGGTGCAAATATTACTACTAGTTGTACCTAATATTGCATGCAAAATGGTACATAGTTGGGTACTGTGCAAAAAGTGTACACAGGTGGGTATCATGCTGACCAATGAGAGTTTTGATCCACTGACTGGCTACCAGATTCTACAGATGGGTTGGGGATTTAGATACATAACCTTTGTGTAATCATAATTTCCTCTTTGAAAAAATTATGGCGTGGGAGGGGTGGCATGCACTGCTACATGCTTTACTTATATAAAATAAACAAGGCCGTGCACAAGCCAGGCACATGGAAGAAGTCAGGGTGCATAGTAGCACACACAACACACACAAAACCACACACACATGAAAACTGTATACACACGGAACCACCACACAAAAAGCAACACATGCTTCTTGGTTGGCACAGTTTTTTAAAAAGCAGGGAAAATGAATGTTGTCTGACAGTCACGACCAAGGGAACAATGGAACAACCAAACAACAAAGAAGAAACACTAGTCAGTGACAATGACAGAAATTCGTTGGAGATTCTATTTGTTTCTGATATTTCTTTCTTTTATTTTTATTTTTATTGAAATGTAACAACAATCAAACTAACTAACGAAGGGAAGAAAACGGCACTCAAAATGGAACAACGAATAAATAAAAAAAAGGGAATGGCAAAATGGAACAACAGAACAACAGTGAGTGACAATGACGGCGATTTGTTGGAGATACTATTTGTTTCTGATCTTTCTTTCTTTCATTTTTCTTTTTATTGAAACAGAACAACAATCAAATGGACCCACGAAGGAAAGGAGGGCACTTAAAACAGAACAACCAATGAAACAGAACAGAACAATGGAACGGAACAATGGGATGGAACAACAGAATGGAACAACAGAAAAGAACAATATAACAGTTCACACACCAAAAACTGTACATACATGGAAAACTGTACACACCCAAAAAATGTACACACAAAACCACACAAAAACCAACACATCCTTCTTGGTTGGCACGGTATTTAGAAAAATGAAAAGCACAGAAACAACAGATTGGCAATGAAAGAAAACAATGAGTGATTCCCACCAATGATAAAGTAATAAAAGACCAAAGTAATAAAAAAAATTCACGAGTGAATAGATTGAATAGATTTTTGGTGCACCCAACGGATGAATATTTTTATTAACTATGCACTCCGAGTGAATTTGGAATTTGGAATCTCTAAATAAGAAACAGTAACTGTCTGTTTAATCACTACCCGCGCCACCTACCTGCCTATTTTGGCAAGCAAGGCTGGTCAGTGAGGTTAAGTAGTTTATTCAATGGGCCTTTTGTTTGATTGTGATATATTGAATAAATGAGGAGGCCCATTCCAATCTGGTATTGATTTTCATGATTGCAATAAGTAATTTCCTCACGGCTGTTATATGTACTCTTTTGAATGCACATATGGGTTCCAAGTGTTAACTTATCAATCCGTTCTTTAATGATGCTTTGGTTCAAATCATTTAACCTGTTTTGTTTGTAGCCTTACTAAGTAGAATCATTTTTACCACTTAACAGCAACAGAGGTGCGCACGATTCAGCATGCGTTGGTTGACTGAAATATTTGATTTTAGTATGATTTTAAGATTCCGTTGGAGTTTATTTGGTGTTTATGCAGTTAATAAAGTATTGAAAGTCGAGACAGTCTCGACTGCCAAATTATATTCAATAGTTAATAAATCTATGTACTATGTGAATAGATTTATTACTTTGGTTGCAAACTTTTATTACTTTATCATTGGTGGGAATCACTCAATGAGAAACACTAGTGAGTGACAATGACAGCAATTTGTTGGAGATTCTATTTGCTTCTGATCTTTCTTTCTCTTATTTTTATTTTTCAGGAACAAGAAACCAACAAAAGGACATAAGAAGGGCAAAACGATGAAACAGAATTACAAAACGGAAGGACCAAACGGAACAGAAGAGCGGAGCGAAACAACAGGAACAAGAATCCTTTCTGCCATCAATCCAGTGGGGACCAACTTTAAGCAGAGGAAGGAAACGAAGCTGATAAGTGAAATATTTTCTGTTACTGATGAGGCTTTTGCCCTGATGATCATTGACAATGAGTTTGGCAATTGGGAAAAACAGAAGAAAAGGAAACTTGATGCCACCGACGTGACACCAACAAAAAGGAGATTCTTAGGGTAAAAGGTACATATAATAAATACATTGCATACCGTTGCAAAAAGTACTTTTTATGACCAAAATGATTAAAACATACTGAAAGGAGTACCAATCATACATATATTGCATATTAATACTAGGAAAATTCTTGACCCACAGAATTCAACTGTAGTGGTAGGTGGTCGCAAGCCCTAGTAGTGTTAAATTTTAAGGGTTGTGTGTCGCGAGTCCAAGTGTTAAATTATAAGGGTAGTGTGTCACGAGCAATGGAGATAAATTTTAAGGATGGTGTGCCGCGAGCAGCACTAGTGTTAAATTTTAAGGGTAGTGTGTAATGACGAATAGAATTCAATTTTAAGGGTAGTGTGCCGCGGGCTCTTGTGTTAAATTTTACTGGTGGTGAGTCATGCCCTTATGTATTTAATTGAAGTGGGTGTGTGTTGCAAACTCAAGATTTTAATTGTACAGGTAGGTTTTATTAAAAATTAATACTTCGGTAACAGTTATTCATGACCCACGAAAAAAAAATGAGCATGCTACTTATGCTACTGAATCACAGGGGGGGCACGTGTTAAAATTAAACACAAGCCAGGGTTGAGAAAGTACCGTACCTTGCGACAAATCGCTGGACAGTTATCGGACGTACCGTGCACCGTTGTCCATTTAGATATCTGACGAGTACCTTGTGAACATCACCATGGCTGCCATCAAGGGGGCACGTCTCGCAACGAGCAGCATTCCGGATTCCGACCGACTGCAGTTCGGAGGAGCGACTTTCTAAGTGAGTACACGCACGCATACTTAGCTTCGGAAAAGATGTTTCTTTAGTTTTCATTCGTTCTATGAATATAGTTACACGTACTTAACCTTGTGCCTGCGTCTCGAATTCTTGTTCACATTTGAATCAAACCTATTCGCAATTATGAGCACTTCCAAATGAAACCACGACTCTAACATTTTGTGTCATTGGCTAAACGAGAGTTCCACTTGGCGTCTGGTGCAATCTTCCAGCTTTTTTCTTCTTCTTCTTCTTCTTCTTCTTCTTCTCGGCGGGCGGGTTTCACTTGTGAATTAAACACAGGTCAGACATGATAAGGATGTTGCCATCCATGACGAGAAAGCGGGATCGGTTCTGTACCGCTCCTCGTTCACGACAACGTCATAGTCCCAGGCATCGTCGTCGTCGTCGTCGTCGTCGTCGTGACGCATCATCATCCCCGTCATAGAATCATCGTCGTGCGAACCGAGTTCGCCGCTGTTTTGGTTCCTTTCCGTGTTAATTGTATCGTACGCGCCATAACAGCGACTTCCGGTTCGTTCCTTCCACACTGTAGGAAACATATAGATAGCATGCAAAGTTTCGTGTCGAGCATCGGATGCGTGATTGTCGTCGTCTTGGTCGTCTGCAGTAGAAACGGTTTCAACGACTGCGGGTTCGTATCGCCCGGGTGATTTGCGACCCAACCCCGACGAAGGGGACCGGCCGAAGCTGTTTACATGGCTGCAGTTCTCCTTTTTCGAACGGGATCGTTTACCCCTGAAAATTTTACGGAAGACCATGGTTGTTGCACTATCTGCGGGACGACGACGGAGATAGGAATATGCCACAATAGAAGAAAATTGATACAGTATCCCCGGATGGAATTTTTGTGACAAAATTTGAAAATCCAACGACAATCGAAAAAGATCATCGTCAAAAAAGAAAGGATGTGAGATGGTGCGCGGTTTCATGGAATAAGATAATGAATTACACGACCAGCCCGCAAACCATTCTTTTCGTGGCGCACCTTGGGTTTGTATACAAGAGTTAGGGGGAATCATCCCGATTTCAACGAATGAATGAAGAATGGAGAAGGAATTGGCGCTTGAAGGGGCGAGGTGGAGTTGTTGTCACTTAATGTTACTCCTCTACGAGTAACGTACCGGTACGAGTTTAGGTGTTAATGACGAAGAGACCAAGTAGGCCCATGTAGAATTTGTACCAAAGCAAAATGTTCAACATAACACTCATGATCTAAATTGGTCTCATGACTGATTATTTTGATCGAAATTTCCGTTTTTTCTCTCTTTATTACATGTACGTACCGGTTCGTACCATACATCGGAAATACCACACTTGTGGTATTTAACCAGGCACTACTGTGGCACGTAAGTAGAAATTGGTACGCTTAATGGTACATACCTCTAATGACTATTCCTACTGTTTTTCTCTGTAGAAATCATGTCGTACCCCTTAAAAAAAAGAGGTACGGGGCGAATTTCCATACACAGTATTGTTGCATTTTTAGTGGTATAAGACTCCGTGTAACTCTTAAGGAAATACCACAAATACCACAAGTACTTTAGATGACTGTTGTTCTTCACTCTTTTTCTTTCGAAGAAAACTCCCCGGAGGTGCTTGTTTTTTCGCTCACTTTCTTTGCTCACTTTTTTGAAATGGTGATGGTGACGACCGATAAGACAAGAACCGATAAGATGGCTAGTAATAAACGCCGGTCCCCCTATTATTGCTGCTAAATCAGTCCCCTCTGAGTAAGCTACTACTACTAGTGTGCTGTGTAATATTTTGGTACTGTATTTAAGTTTGGTCTACATGTCTAAGGGCCCGCTTTTTTGTAGTGCCGATCACCATTCCCGCGCTCCAAAACGCCGCTCAAAACGCTGCTGCTGGCTTCCTGCTGCTCCAAAAAGCCGCTCCAAACGCGGTTGCTTGCTGCTTGCTGATGGCTTCCTGCTGCTCGAAACGCTGCTCAAAACGCTGCTCCAAAACGCTGCTGGCTGCTGGCTTCCTGCTGGCTTCCTGCTGCTCCTCCAAAACGCCGCTCCAAAATGCTCCTGGCTGCTGGCTTCCTGCTGGCTTCCTGCTGCTCCTCCAAAACGCCGCTCCAAAACGCTGCTCAAAACGCTGCCGCTCGCTGCTGGTTTCCTGCTGCTCTACAGGAGGCGGCTTGTTGTTTGGAAAGTGACTGAGAAGCTCTTGGACCGTGGGCTCAATCTTGCAACAGCAATCAGTTGGATTCACTCTGTGTATGGAAATGTATCAGTGACTCAGATCATCAACCAGCTTCGAAAGGATGAAGGCCGTGGAGGGAACAACACGCTGTATCGGTAGCCGTTGGCGTTCGTTGGCATTGCTGGCAGCGGCGGCGTTTGGTTTATTGTTGTGTGTTGGTGTGATGTGATGGCGTTGATCTTGCTGGAGAGCAAACCCCCCTTCTTGTTGTTGCTAGGGGGGATTTGCCCTGTAGATTTTAGTGCAGTGTAACACGTTGGTTGGCACCTAAGTCCAATTGTAATGAAGCTCGCCCTGCTTGCTCTTCTTGTTTGTATCGATCCATTGTCATTGTCGTCATCTTGTTGTTCTTTGTATTGATCGTATCTTCTTCGATACTACTGGCCATTTGATTGCCGTTCAATTGCCATTCCATTGCCATTCCAAGTCAAAAAATCAGTAGAGGACCATGATGGTGTTCAAATGTGGTAGTATTTGTACATGTCCACCCTCATCTTCCCTTCTATTGGAGGGGAAACAGATGGGTCGGAGAAGGGTTGTCGTCGTCAATTTTTCGTATCTTTGTGAGTTATTCGCAGTAGAATTGCGGTTGGAATACCCTTCCCAATCGAAAACCAAGTAGAGGAATGTGTAGGTATTTGAGTTGGTGTCATTTTGTACTATTTGTACGGTGACGAACCTTCATGGTCTGTTCTATGGAAGGAGAAACAGAAGGGTCGATGGAGGGTCGCGTCGCGAAAATGGAAATTAAATTAATTGCATTGGTGATTTCGACGATCGGACTTCCCATAAAAAAAATTGTCTTAGGAGTGAGTTTTTCGGTGTGTTATCAGGGTCTTTTCACTTGTTCTTTTCTTGAAGAGGACTCAGTGTGCGGAGCACACATATGTTTATTTACTGTAGACTTCTACATGGTTTTGGTACTGGGTATTTATTGTGGTATTTTTATCTTGTACACTCACCGTACCGTGAGGGTGCACACTTTTAATACAACCCAAAATACAACAGTACAAAAACCATGTAGAATTCTACGTGAGTAGATTAAGCGCGCGCAAAATCAGCAAGAGAGATGCTACACATCAGCGAGGCACAAACTCCGCTGAATTCTGCATCAAAAAACTTCCAAGTCCGATCACTGCAAATAACACGTGAAAAATGCAAACAAAGAAATAATTTTGGTTCATATCCTGACAGAAATTGTTCATCGATTACATGTAACATCTAATCGCTAATACAACAATCGATCGATCATTGATCAATCGATCATTCCCTCGAGGCACAAAGCCCACTGGGATGTGCGTCAAAGAAAATTCCAAGTCAGATCACTGCAAATAACACGCCAACATACAGAAACAGAAATAATTTTGATTCATATCATGACAGAAATTGTTCATCGATGATAGATCCGATCGACGATGCATCATCCAATCGATCATCCAATGGATTGATCAATCGATTGAATCAAGGCACAAAGCCCGCTGGGATGTGCATCAAAGAAAATTCCAAGTCAGATCACTGCAAATAACACGCCAACATACAGAAACAGAAATAATTTTGATTCATATCACGACAGAAATTGTTCATCGACGGCATCGATTACATGTAACATCTAATCGCTAATACAGTTAGAGACCAATACGATCGATCGATTGATCGTATCCTACACTAGGTACATGAAAACTTGAACTTTGAAACACCCTGCTATCAGCAACAACAGGGGGGGATCCCCTATCCAATAGCAACACACTCCACTCCTCCACTTGACAATCTACCAATCAAATGCCGCCGCCGCCCTCAACGAAGCTGGAAATTTCCTCCCTGCCTCTCATCTGGGCGCATCTTCCGAATCAGCTGAGTCATAGTACAGTCTCCATAGCACCTCTTGATCTTGGCAATGGCTGTGTTCACATCCTTCCCCCGGTCTAGGAGACGCTCCATACATCCCCAAAGAACCTTCCAATTGCAATACTTGTACTTCACTCGGCCTCGTTCCATGGCAGTGAACTCCCTTGCCAGCTTCCTCCCTCCAATGCCATTCTGATACTCATCCCACAATGCTTGGATAGTTTGTGGTCTATCAAACAGGAGTGCTGGCCTTTCTACGACAGGAGCCCCTTGACGCGGATTTGCAGATGGTCTGCTGCTTCTTGCTCCGAACCCTCCAACTCTCCGCGCTGCTGGTGCTAGTGTCAACCCTCGAACCATCTGACTAACAATCTTAATCTGCCTTCAAAGCTCAGCAAGCTCTGAGATCTGATGGTTCCTCATCTCTGCGACATTGGTTTGAGTGGTGGATAGCTTGGCATAGATAGCATTCCTCCATTGCTGCCCACCTCTACCAAACGCCCCTCCGCCGTCTCCTTCTTCACCCTCAGGGATCTCATCCAGCCACACAATTCCATCGATATTGGAAGCAACAACTTCAGCTCTACAAATAGGATTCACCCCATTCTCAAGTTTCCATTGCAACAGCTCATATCTGCAAACAATCTGTTGCTTCAGTCCAAGGGGGATATAATCTGCAACAGCAGGATCAAAGCAAGCCCAAAGCAAGGGCTTGGCTATGATAGCAGCGCCGTTGTCCCCAAAGGCTCATTGGATTGCAGGAGCTACTGAAGCACAAAGCCAGTCATCTGTTAGGCCACTGTCATCCTTCTCCTTGTACAAGCAAATCCCATGATGGGAAAGCTTGCTACCAGCATTGATATCTGGCCAGTCCAACTGCACATCCAAGTACCAATCTTGCATACTCTTAGTCTTCCATCTAGCTCTGTAGTTAACAGCATCGCAAGTCGCCCCTCCTCTCCTAGCCATAGTTGTAGCCCACTTCTTAACTGAATGAGTCCCTAGCCTTTGCTGCCCTCAAAGGGGTCAAAACTGATCCCCTTCTATGATCCCCTTCAGAGCCTTTTGATATGCCGTCTTGCACATGTTGGCTTCCTTGTTCTGGGCTTTCAGTGGCAACCTGGAGTCTGTATCTCCCTCAGCAAACAGCCATTGACTCAATCGGCCTGCACCACTACCAAGCCACGCCTCCAAATAGATAGAAAGCCCAATGAGTACACAGTACCTCCTGTGATCCATAGCGCCCATCATGAGCTCTAATGGACAATCCCCCTCATCATGGACGTTCTTCAACCACCTCATCTGAATCGTAAGGTAGCCAGCGTATGTACTACTAACTTGCAAGTTGGCCTCCTTAATGTGTGAGGTGTCATCTCCTCTTGCAATCAAGTGCAGCTGAACTCGGAGCATTGCCATGTGCCGGAGGCTTTGGAGGCTGTCTCCAATGGCTGTGAGGTCAAGCCTTTGAGCAAACTCTTCATGTGTGAAAGCCCTATCAGTAGACGTTTTGACGCCAAGCTGCTGGGTTTCCTTCTTAGCCACAGCTTTGATCAGTTGATTGATCTTGATAGATCTAGTAGGATTGCCTGTCTCATTTGTTTTGTCCCAAGCTGCAGTGTTAGTCATGAAGTAGGAGATAGTTTTTTTTTCAATATCTCAAAGTGCTAGATCGACCGCCAACTGGATTATCATCTATTCCTGGATCCTCCATCCCATACACCTTCAAACACATCAATTTGTAGATGTGATCTGGCTTAACAGTGTTGAGCTCTTCCTGGTTGAACACCCGGTCGGTGGCATATTCATGCCCTCCAGCAATATGGGACATCAACTCCAACAAGATTTGGTGGTATCTTAAGAGCTGAGTGGGGGCATTCACATCATTGGGTAGAATTGGGTCCGGTCCCCTTTGGGTTGGTCCTCTTGTTCGACGGGGGATCACTCTTCCTCTTGTTGTTCTTGTTGTTGCTGGGGGGGGGGCGGCGTCGCCGGGGCCATTGGCACGTCATCGTCGTCATCTAGGACTTCATCCTCCTCATCCTCAGCAGCTAAGGCTAAGGCAGCTAGCTCACCTAGGCCATTATCTTCAGCTTCATCTTCATCCTCGTCCTCCTCTTCATCTTCATCCTCCTCGTTCTCATAGTCCTCCTCCTCCTCGTCGTCCTCCTCCTCCTCTGGAGGCTCCAGTGTGTCATCGTCTGAGTCACCAGCATCTTTTGCTGCTGCAGCTGCTTCAGCTCTTTGCATGACAGCTCGTGCACGCCGGACCGCTGCAAGATCTTTTGCTTGCTGCACAACTCTTGCCTCCTCCCTTGGTGTTCTTGTTGCAGGATCCATGTCAGCTAAAGCTGCTGCTGCTTGGGCTCTAGCACGCCGTTCACGGGCCCTTTCACGGGCCCTTTCACGGGCCCGAATGTTCTTCGGATCCATGCTCAGCTGACGCGGCATCTTGTTGTTGTTCGTTGCTTGTTGCTTGTTGCTTGTTGCTTGTTGCTTGTTGTTTGTTGCTTGTTGCTTGTTGCTTGTTGCTTGTTTTGCTTTGATCGATTTGCAATTAGATAATATCGATCGAAAAAAGTGAGCTTTTGGCTAATCGATCGAAAATCAAGTGATCTAATCTAATTGGAGCATCGATTGATTTGCATGTGTGTCGAATAGAGAGCAAAAGCACATAAAATTATTTGCTTGAGTATCCATTGGTTGGATAAGCCAAAATAAGCGAGTCACTCACTATTCGGGAGTTGCATAAGTTTAAAGAAGCGAGTCACTCACTATTCGGGAGTTGCATAAGTTGCACACCTCCGTGGGAAAATACAGGGCTACAAATCAACCAGTAGTGCAACTATGCTAAAATTGAAAATGCAACCGGTACTCTACTCTTAGTAGTACAAATTTTTTTGCGTACCCCGCCAGATGGTGGGGTACCAAACATAATACTAGTGCCTACGTAGAATCGTGTAGCCGGTTGTACTAGCCCAGGTATGAAGCAACCCCCCGGGTTGCATTGGTGCAACATCGTACGAGTACTTCGAACCTCTATTGCAAAACTCACGAACCTCTATTGCAAAACTCGAACGCGTCCTCACTTCTTTGCTTCCTACTCCATGTAATTGCAACTACTTTAAAAACAACGAATAACAAATAGATAAGAACACCATTAAACTAATTGAATTTTACACTGTAGCATTGCTTGTTGTTGTTGCTGTGCAGGGCGCGGCGGCAGGGGGGGGGGCTTCTTCGACAATGACGTCGATTCGTGTCGTGTCATCACTCAATTCGTGTTGCTGTTGTTCCAGCTGGTTTCTCCTAAAGGACTCAGTCCATCGATCCAAAACTTGCAGGTCTTGTTGATCTTGGTGTAAAGAAGGGATTCCCAAGTAGTGAGCGCCTCTAATGCTATGGTTAAGGAATGGTTTGGTTGAGACCACGTGGTATTAGGAGGTGTTGTGAATGGAGTTTTTTTTTCAACTTTTTCTGATTTTCTTGACCAGAAGAATCATAAAGTTTGAAGGGGTTCCGGCGCGCGCAACCCCTGCAAATTGGGTATCTATGGATAGCTCTTGACCTTGCCAATTCTGGCGCGGTGATTACTTTGGTCAAGAAGTTCCAGGTGGAGAGTAAGATCAATAAGACTAACAGGACCCAAATCTATGGGTGTACGCGGGGGGTGAAAAAAAAAAGCTGTCTCAAAACGGTCACCCTACTTTACACCTATACTCGTACTTGTAGGTACTCGTGCCCGCTCCCACGAGAAAACACAACATTTGGATTTAAGTGCAACTTTAGTTTTTAATGTACAGTACAGGAGTACTACATGCACACAAAATGGTCCCATAGTAGCTCAAAATGACTACCGAAACCCCTGATTTTTGTAATTCTCTAGTAAAAAGTATGTAACAATGGATTCATGCACCACAACTAGTAGATGATAGAATCCTACTAAGAATCGTTATGTATGAAATATTAGATTACTCATACAGTCTCAGATTCTTTTCTAAGGTATTAAGAATGTACTAGATAGTGAGCCTTACTAGGTTATGATGTGCAAGCTTCAGCAGGTGAATGACATTCCTGTTTCTATTTTATTTTATCCCATCTATATTATGAATAACATTGAAATGGATTGAGAGACCAAGGTGTCGGCATGTAATGTTTAGTATCAATACCATTCCTTTCTGTTTCACCCTCCTCTATCACTATTATTTTCCTTCTGAATCCGGTCTGTTGAGAGTCTGATTCAAAGGCTTCTGAAGAACAGCAACGCTGCGTTAGTGTGTTAGTAGACAAACGATTGTACTCTACGCGTGACAATTGTGGTTGGATACTTTTGGCAACAGACAATCTTACTACAGGCGAGACTATGGAAACACCAGATCTCTTCTTACTGTGAACATGTTCAGATACAGCGAGATAGATCTTAGGTATTGTAGATTACAAGTAGTTGATAGCAACTAGTGTGAATTTTGGAGATAATCAGTTGAATGTTAAAAGTATGAGATAAAGTGAAATCTTGCGGAAACGCAAGATATCCCTTTTATTGAGGTGAAATACATTGCGACTGCTGTTGCGTCGCGATGGAATTACTCGCTGATTGTTTCCATGCATGCATTGATCATTGATCGTATATTATATATATATATATATATATACATATATATATATTGTGTGAGAAGCTTCTGACAATGGTTTCCTTCTCCTGCTATCCTAGGAAGATTCCATGATATGTTTATCAATGAAATCAGAGATTGCTCACCGTAGGCCATGTGATGTTTGTCAGAACCAAAGATTGCTCACCGTAGAATCTGGGCAATACTAGAAAACAGGGATTGCTCACCATTGATACGCAATGAGAATCAACGTGCCGTGGGAATCGATGTGCCGTGGGAATCGATGTGCCGTGGGAATCGATTACTTGACTGGATCAAAACTCATTGATTTGTATGAATAGAACAACTGCTGTCGTGTAGCTTTGGTACTGCTGGACACGAAAGGAATTTAATGATTACCAGTCCATAGTGTGAAGAATGTTTATAGAGAGACTTTGGCGCTGATGTGCAGATTTTGTTGTCAGTGCTATTTCTGTTTCTTCCATGGTCTATCTTATCCATAGTATTAAGAACATGGATAGTGAAACTTGGGTATAGATATGCAATGTTTAATACTAATGCAATTCCTGATTCTTTCATAGTCTATCATATAAAGTGTGAAGAATGCATATAGTAGCAAGACTTTTGTGTTGATGTGCAAGCTTTCAGGTCAACATCATTCCTGTTTCTATCATACTAGTAGTCTATCTTATCTAGTATTAAGAATGTAGATAGTGAGACTTATGTGTTGATGTGCAAACTTTAATGTCAATGCAATTCCTGTTTCTTTCATAGCCTTGTCTAAAGTGTGGACAATGTAGACAGTGAGACTTGAAATGATGTGCAGGCTTTCAGGTCAATGTCATTCATATTTCTGCTGCCGGTTTAAAAAATACAGCAACAAAAAATACCTTACCACCAACAGTAACAAAAAATCACTCTAGGAATCACGTGGTTATACGGACAGACAGTAACGTATGACTGACAGGCTAAATGGATCGTGGCAACCAACCAAGGATAGTAACCGTTTATACAATTCATTTCAGATTCAACGCACATACTCAATATGACTGATAAAGAGAGCAGGTCGATAGATGTGCGATCCGGATATCACTACTTTATTCCGAATGCTCACTATTTTAGAATCTACTTGTTGAACACATTGCAATTTTACTAGTTACTACTAAGAACAACATTGTGTGAATGGCGGGGACCTACTATGAGAGGCAATACAACGTAGAAATCAGAGTTTGTCGGACCCAAGGACTCATCTGAGCTGGGGTTCAGTCAACAATCAACTTCCGCTTCCAATAATAGGATGATTGCAAGACCAAGGGTCTCACACAACAAAGAAAGCAGGAACCAATTACCGACTGATCACTGGTTAATCACCGTCTGAACCCCTTGGATTGGACGTTAAAGACTCTCCGGAAGGCTATGACTATCCCTCATTCGTGCTGGAAAAAATGTCCAAGCGTACAAACTTTTTTCAAATTTTTTATTTTTTTGGTACCTGACGATATGATCCTTGTCAGAGTTCTTGCTAGTGGAGTCATGTTGTAACTCTAAAAATCGACCGAAAGGTATAGGATAATTGAAATTTAAAGAGAAGTGAGCATATCGAGAGATTGCTCTGTTACTGTGTATTTTACTGTAAAAGGTCATCAATCTCAACTAAAGTAACAATTTATCACTCATATTGATATGAAATAACACAGAGAAGGTGTTTTAATTACTTAGTTGGGTATTTTTGGCTAATTTTGGCAGAAATCTGGCGATTTTCATACATCTGGTCCGGAGTTTCGCTCGTCGTCTCCCCCGCCTAGAAAACACCAAAGAATGCAACAAAATGCAAGGAGGAAAATTGGCACAGTGAGGGGGCTGAAGGAAACTCATTAGCGTGGAGTTTGTTCAAGCAAAACTACTTTGCTATGGTGCAACCAAAAATTTACTTCGTCACAGATGAGTACGAGTACAAGTAGTACTATAAGTGAAGTAAATTTTTGGTTGCAGCAAAGTGGGTTTTGTCATTAATCTACTACTTTGCGACCGAAGTAGATTTGGTCGCACTAAGTAGATTACCGAAGTAGCAGAGTACCAAAGTAGTTTTCTTCACACTCATTTAACAAAAGTACTTGGGTAATCTTGTGGCTTTGGCGGACGAGCACGTGTACTCCCTCCTAAGTACCAAGAAAAATGAGGGTTTGAAACAGGCTCAACGGGCAGGAGAAGGGAGTGGTACTCCAGTAACAGATGGTGGTACTCTGGTACCAAAAGTGGTACTCCGGTACCACACTTTATTCTGGTACTATTTTCTACGTGATTTTCAGTAGAATGTACTGTGCAATTTCCAGCCGTATTTTGAGCACTGTTCTCTTATGACTAGTTTCGATACTCCCAGAACAGACTTATACACAGCAGACTAGGGACCAGAGTAGTATATGCCAAAAAACGAGCTAGTGAAATTAGTCTGTAGACCTATTTCTTGCTAGAGAGCACACCATGATGAATATTGAGGCTGTTTGGGCCAAAATGGGAGCTTGTTGTAGTTCAGACGCTGGAACGAGAAATCCAGCTGTCCCGTATTAAACGGGGACTAGATCAGAGCAGCAGTCGTCCCATAGAAGCAGCGCTTGTAGTTCAGACGCCGTGGATACACCAGTCCCCTAGACTGATGGACGCCATGGATACACAACTCCCCTAGATCAGAGCAGGGCAGTGCTTGTAGTTTCTTTGACTCTGGAGCAAGAAATACACAGTTTCCTCTAGATTGGAGCAGAGCAGTGCTGGTAGTAGCAAATGCTCTGCTACAAGGAGATACCACACCTCACAAGAACGCTGCTCGTGGGAACACAAATTGTTAACGCGTTGGGTTGTTGCTGCTGCTGTTCCTGTTGTTGTGTCCGCAGATGTTGGTTGTTGTTGTTGCGTTGGTTGATGTTCTTGGTTGTTGTTGTTGCGTCCAATGATGGAGTTCGGGGAGCTTGAGCAGCAGCAGAAGAAGATCAATTCTGGGGAGCTGGATCCTGGCTCTTTTGATGTGTTGCAGTTCAAACCATGGTTACTGAAAGGAGCTATTCCCATGGTCAAAAGAAAAAAGAATAATAACACCAAAGCTGTACGGCAATGTTTGTTAATTTGATTTCTTTTAGTATTTACGTTATTTTGCTCTTTTTACGGTGTTGGAAAGAGTTATTGATAAGATTATGATCGGATTGTTTCTGGACCATATTGTTCTCTCATTTACTGAATTGTCTTTCTTTTGTGTGGGAATACGCGTATCAAGAGTTCGTTACTCATAGATACTCATATTGGGATTTCGCTACTCAGCGTTCGATACTCAGTGCTTTAAGTATCTCTTGATACTCACGTGAGCTTATGTATATTTTACTTATTGCGCTCTCCTCGTGATAAAAGATCTAGAACACTTTGGAATCGTACGTCTTCTTGGAATTGCGTTTACGGGAATTCCCTTGTATACGTAAATCGTACTTTTACGTATTTCGTTTACGTATTACGTTTACGTATTACATTTACGTATTACGTTTCACGTATACGTAAATTGTACGTTTACGTATTACGTATTTTTAGTAATTCAACACACCCTTGGATGGTCCTTGGACTATCGGGTTCATACAGATATATCGGACGTACCTTCTTATGGTGGCTCCCCGGATGGTGTTTGGTGGGGTAGTTATTAAATTCCTTTCGTGACCAGAAGTACCAAAGCTACCAAAGGGTAGATTTCCTATGCGCATGAATCAATGAGTCCCGTATCCATCTAAGTAATCGATTCCCACGGCATATCGATTCCCACGGCGCATCGATTCCCATCGCGCATAAACGGTGAGCAATCCCTGTCTTACGATATTGCCAATGTTCTTCGGTGAGCAAACTCTGATTTCATAAAATATCACACGAGCTACGGGAGCAATTCCTGACCTTAATGATAAACATTTCATGGAGTCCTCCTAACGGAACAAGAGAAGAAAACCGTTGGCATGTGGTTCTCACACAATACATATACATGCATACAAATATATATGGTCAACGACTAATACATGCACGGAAATAATCAGCGAGTAATCTCAGCACTACGCAACAGCAGTTGCAACGTATTCATCTCAATAAAAGAGATATCTTGCATTTCGGCAAGATTTCACTTTATCTCATACTTTTAAAATTCAACTGATTTATATCCCAAAATTCACACTAGTTGCTACCAACTACTTGTAATCTACATACTAAGGTCTGTCTCGCTGCAATCTGAATAAGTCACAGCGAGAAGAGATCTGGCGTTTCCCTAGTCTCGCCTGTAGTCCGATTATCCGTTGCTGAAAGTATCCAAACACAATTGTCACGCGTAGAGTACAATCGTTCGTCTACTAACACACTAACGCAGCGTTGCTGTTCTTCAGAAGTCCTTGAATCAGACTCTCAACGAATCGGATTCAGAAGGAAAATAATAGATTAACAGTCGCAAGCTCTAAGAAGGCTTGCACACAAGAAGGAACAGGAACGGAATTAACCATAATCCCTACGCTGGCATATGCACGTCGCACATCGCACAAGAAGCAGTTCCCATTCTCAGTCACCACGCACTTCCTTCCAAGACTCCGAACCGCCACAGATGCCGAACATACCGGTACCGGTAATGGCCGGCAATGCACTCGGAGACGAAGAGAAGAATGACGCCGAAGTCACCACTATCGAACGCTTTCCCAGCTTCGATGCTGATATGAGAAAGATACTCATATCATTACTCAACGTAACAAGTGAGATTACTAGCAAGTTGTGCCCAAGATATCTCTTTTATTGAGATGAATACGTTGCAACTGCTGTTGCGTAGTGCTGAGATTACTCGCTGATTATTTCCGTGCATGTATTAGTCGTTGACCATATATATTTGTATGCATGTATATGTATTGTGTGAGAACCACATGCCAACGGTTTTCTTCTCTTGTTCCGTTAGGAGGACTCCATGAAATGTTTATCATTAAGGTCAGGAATTGCTCCCGTAGCTCGTGTGATATTTTATGAAATCAGAGTTTGCTCACCGAAGAACATTGGCAATATCGTAAGACAGGGATTGCTCACCGTTTATGCGCGATGGGAATCGATGCGCCGTGGGAATCGATATGCCGTGGGAATCGATTACTTAGATGGATACGGGACTCATTGATTCATGCGCATAGGAAATCTACCCTTTGGTAGCTTTGGTACTTCTGGTCACGAAAGGAATTTAATACTCCCCATGTCTCCTTGTGAAGGGTCATCACGCTCTACATGATGCTTCCATCATCCTGGAGAAGGTCGCCAGTATTACCACAGAAGTGGAAGATGGGCCTGAGCAGTGGATACACAACTGAGTGACTCCAATGCTTGGTAAGAATGTCTGCACAGTTATCCTTACCTGGGACGTGCATCATTAAAATGAAACCTCTCGCTATCATGCTCCGTACGTAGTGAAACGATAGAATGTTATGACGCTTATGCAACCTTGCGTAAGGAAAGGTCGACGTCTGGATCATCTTTTCGTTGTCACCCCAAGAGTATGAGATATCATGGACTCGTGTTCCGAGGTATCGGAATGAGTGGCGTAGATCGACAATCTGTTCGATGCAAGTTCTCCCTGCAACAAATTCAGCTCCAAAGGTGGCTGTTTCCGTAGTAGACTGCTTCTTTGAGAACCACATCATGGGAGTCTTGTTCGCGAAATGAAGTATGCCGGTAACTGCCTTGCCACTGAGAATATCATGCATGAGGTTGGCATCATAGAAATGTGATAACACTACTGTCTTTCCAAGCGGTGCAGGAGCGTCGTCGGGTAGCTCCTCAGAATGCTCCCCATAGACGGTATTGGACCAGTCGATGGTGTCGGGTTTAGTCAATATAAAATCGGGCGGTTCCACACGGAATCTGATTTTAAAATGTCTAAATTTGGAGATATATCCATAGATACGTTTAGCACGGTCGAGATGCCCATCTCGTGGCTGAGCTCTGAAACTTGAGAGCGTCATCACGGCTGTTTGTACATCGAAACGGCCAATAGCGATGATCCATTGCAGTGAACCGATCATACTTTGGTATTTCTGTATACCGGTTTCTTCAAGAAAGGCTGAGGAGTCCAATTCAGGATGATCGTTCTCCGCGATGGGCGATTGGAACCTAGTGCTAGGTTTGCATCCGAACATTTGTTCGTAAGATGCTTCCATCTTTTCGATGAACTTTATGGGATTCATGCATAAAACACCATGTTCGTCGCGCTCAAATCCACATCCCAAATGAAAGTTCATAGGTCCGGATCCCTTCAATTTGAAGTTATATGGTGACGATTGCAATATCTTCAAGAAGGAATTGGGATCAGCCAGATTATGTTTTCCCGGCTCCCAGAAAATATTGAATTGCCCTTGTTGCGCCCTGTCTTTTAACCAATAGAATCGCATATCAATGGCCTTGGACCGTTTTTGTTTGATCGTGCCGTTGAGTATGCCCTCCGCTGTATTATTGTCGGTTTTCAGTGGAGTGGCCGGTTGTGGGTGGCCGAGTTCAATCAGACATTGTCGTATGGGTAACGCTTCCCGTGCATTCAAGAATAACGATGCAACTTCGGCCTCGGCCGCTGACGCCATAACATTCTTGATTATCTTTGCCAACACCAGGATCGCGCCGTTGAATGTGTGATCGGATGTGTCCCCCAGGTAATGATATCCCCCGGCTCGGCTCTTGGCCTCTGGGCATACTAGGTAGGCAGCATCGCTATCTACCCGGAGTATCATGTCACTTGCCCTGTAGATTATGGTCGCGTCAGGATTACACGCAGCATAGTTGAGAAAGTATTTCGTAGCCGCTAAGGTCGTTTTGTTATTCTTGGCAGAGGCTATATCGTTGAGTGCATGTAACATTGTGTTATCGACTGCTCGGGCATAAAACAGGAATTTTCCTGTGACTTGTTGGATGAACTTTATTTCTGCGTCCGATAGGGTGGTCGTGTCCTCGAGCTTTGCGTATTGTATTTTTTCACCGTAGGTAGGGACATCCGCGCGTGAAGGGCCCGCGAACGTGCGTGTCGGCCTCACGTGTTCGAATTCTTTCAATGCTTGTTCCACGTACCCGTCCATAGACAATTGTACTTCACGTTTGTCGTAGTCCCACCGCAGATGAACTCCGACGTACTGCTTCCCCGACCAGTCCACTTTGAATGTATATTTGGCTCCTACGGCCGCTACTAGGTGATCTACGTCTTCCTGTTGGGTGTACTTGATCCCAAAGTCATCCACCACGAGGGTAAAGGTAATGTCCCTTTCATCATGTAGGAACAGTCCCTCTGTGTGGGGTGCTTTCCTGTATCCGTACTTTTGTAGGTGGTCAACAAGGTCGTCGTGGGCTATCTTGCCACTCTGTTTTAACCCATACCATGCCTTCTTGATTCGGGCATATACATATTCTCCCTGCTTGAGCCCTATCAGCTTGTACGCTATTCTGATTCGGGGGGGAATCATGTCCCACCGGAACTTTACGTATTCGGGTTCATCCAGTGTGGAGCATAAGTACATGTTAGAAATGTCACCAGTACAGTATTTGGCCCCAGGGGAGGACACCACGCTGTTCCAGTGGGTTTTGATGGTTTCCATGCTTGCTGTCCGGGTGGACACTTTACCATGGTACTCCAGTCGGTCTCCTCCCGCTGTGATTCTCGTCCGGTAGGGGCGGCCTTCTCGGGGCGTATGGCTACTGTATATCGTGGATATGTGACCCTCTTGTGTATGGGTACGTCAGTTCTCCTGATCCAGTCCAATACGTCCATCCCTTCTATGTTATTCTGTTGAAAGCCTTGGAATAACCGGCCGAACTCGTCCTTGCCTGATTTGAGCCATAATTCTTGTACTTGTGCTTTGGGGTGCCTGATTAGATCACGGTACGCTGCCCATTTGTTCAAGTCCTCATCCCATATGGACCCCCCACACGCTAGTTGGGGCACATACGATAAATCATTCGTTCGTAGAGCCTGTTTTGGTACGGGAAACTGGACCGGATCACACGGGTAAACTCCCATTAGGGCCTTGGGCTTAAGCTTGGATCTTGAGTAGTATTGGTCGGACTTGTAGTACAGGGAGACTTCACCGTGTGTGTAGTTCGCAACGTCCCCATCCGTGAATCGTACTTTGTAGTATTGTTTGGTTTGGTCATAACTTATGACTTCACCTTCATACCACCCTGAGTTGAACTTCTTTCTAATGATCGTGCCCACCGCCCAGGGGTGTCCCCGGCGGGCACTGCGTTGTTGCGTCGGTGCCACCCTTGCGCGCATTGGATTTCGTATTGGGCCCGTTCACTACCGTGAGCGGTTCAGGCGCGTTTTTGGTCGTATCACGCAGCCTGGCACCTATGGGTGTATTTCGTTTTTGTCGCGTATTTATATGCAATAGTTCTTGTAAACTCCTCAGGGCCTCGTTTAGTTGTGTTCCATGTTCCATATAAGGGATTGGTGGATGGGGTTTACTAGCAATTTCTTTTAGGTCTTGGAGTGTCATGAGCAGCCGGTCTGTAGATGAGGTACGTGGCATCTCAGTTTTGGGGAAGAATGCTACGGTGTTGCTGGTTCTGGTAGCGCGGCTGGCCTCCCCGACACATGTGTAATTCCTGTAGTGCTTTAAGGCCGGTCCGATGTAGTAGCCCCTCGTTCCATGGTCCTGCCATGCGCCGCGTTCCTGAGCCCTGTCGTGGATAATCACACGACAACCCATAGGGGCGAGGGGGTGTTTGTTGTAGTCGTAGATCCCGCGTCTGAGCTCATATGCCGATAGTTTGGGTTGGGTATGGGATGCGCGTAACAAGTTGAGGGTAATGAGGGCCTGTGGGATCAGTAGGTCCCAATCGTCTATCGGGAATTTATCATCCACGCCATTCAATCCCGCTATAAAGTGGTTCTTGAAGGTCTGAATCGCCCTTTCGGCGTGATTGAGCCTGTGGTCCCCAGGTGACGCTAGTTGGTAATCGAGGTTGTTCCTTGTGATGTATGCAATCAGTTGCTTGGAGGTCTCGTTGTCCATTCGCACTATTTTTGCGCTTACGTTGTCCTCTTTCATGCGTGCGTAGCATGCTGTAAATCCATGTAGGAGGTCTTCGCTCTTGCGTGACTGGATGGGTTCCACGTCAATATAATTGGAATCGTAGTCGTACATGAGGAATACGTACTGGTGTCCACGACGTGACGTGACTGGGTATCTCCCCGGTAGGTCCCACGCGATGAGCTCCTTCGGTTCGTCTCTGGTTCGCGGCCCTGCGTGGTTGGTTGGTTGCATGTCGTTCGCGGAAACTATGTCCACGCAGACATTATGTATCTTCTTCCGGCCGACTTGGGGTGGTTCTGTATCGGCTGTCGGCCCGTTCTTCGCCTTCTTCGGTTTGTGCGTGCTTTGAATGCCTTGTCGCACCATTTGTAGGTGTCCCATAGTAGTTTCTTCTGAGAGTGGGAGGTGTCGGTTGACACGTTGTGCTGTGAGGCCCGGCCACGTGGCATATGATCCGCGCTCGATGGCGCGGACCCAAGTTTCTTTCGTGGGATACCCTGCTGCGGCGTGGTAGAATCGAATCAGTTTGGGGATGGCTTGAATCTGGTATGCCCCTGCCCCCGTGTGTATCGGATATTCAGTGTTTTGTTCGTTTTCGTTTTGCGGGGGACCGGATTTGTTTAGTTCGTTTTTGTTTTGCGGGGGGCCGGATTCGTTTAGTTCGTTTTTGTTTTGTGGGGGGCCCGTCACCCTTGGAGATTCAGCTGTCCCCTTTGGTAGGTCGGGCTGATGGAGGGGAACCATGTATAGATTCCTTAGGGGGTCGCGTTGACCTGTGAGTAGGACTTGTTGGGTAGGGCCGATAACTGTCACGCCATCCTTAGAGAACTCTACGTGGCATCCGGTACGGCATAGTTTGGGCACTGAGACCAACGGGAGTTCCACTTCGTCAAACTTGTGGCATCCTCGGGCCTCGAGGGGGAGACGGGGTAGGTCTAATAGGTCCGTTGCCGTCGATAGCATCTTGCTCCCATTTGCACATCCTACGGTCAGTGCCCCCGGTGTGTCTTGGTGTGCTCCCCCTTGGTATGTCGTAGGGACGAAGTGGTCTGTCGCCGCTGAATCTAGAGCTCCATACCCCGGACAGGTCCTGGTATTGAACGCGACGTCAGGCGTGAATGTAACTGTTCTCGGTGGTCGAGGAAGGGTTTCACTCGAGGGATCACGTAGGATACTGAGTAACTGTGAATCATGATTACTAGGTTGTTTAAGTATGCTACTTTTGTGTTCCCTCCCACGCCGTCAAGAGCGTAGGGGAGTGTCGACTATCATAGTCCGGCCGCTCTTGTTGGGGTCGGGCCCATTCCACTGCAGCCAGCAATCATTGTTCCTGGTGGCTCCACCCATTTGGTTGTCGTATGTGGCCCCTTCCTGGTGTCCGGCCCTGTTGCTCCTACGGTAGCAACTCTGACCGTCGTGGGTGAGATTCACCCCACATGAGTGGCAACAATACTTGTATTGTTTCCACTCCTGTCGGGTTGGTTGGCGTGTGTCTTGCCTGGTGGTGCGGCTCGCGTCAGCCAACTTGAGACGGTTCACGTCGGCTTGGAGGACCGCCATTGCTGTTTCCCATTGATTGGACATTGTCATCGTTGAGGCCACAGTGGCTGTTTCAGTGACTTGGGAGTAAATTTCGTGACATACATTGGCCAGATCCCGTTGCTTGTTTTCGATTTCGGTGAAGCGTTGATCAGTCTGAATATCGGCTAGGTTTGCTGTAGACGACTTGTTGTGGTAGCTGCTGTATAGCTCCTTCAGGCGTAGTCCCCAGAACTTCTTGTATTGGGTGAAACCACACTTAACCATCGTGTCTCTGTGTTTCTTCCAGTCCTCGTCCACTCGGTGTAGGGTGATGGGGTCGTGTTTGCTGCGTGCAAAAGCCTCACGTGAGTAATCAATCATTTGCGCCTCCGTGACGTCCGCCGTCTCTGGGAGTAAGTTGATTTGATGTTGATACTTAGTGAGTTGCCGGAAGTACTCCTTGGGCCCGATTGGGCTCGGTGTGTACGACAAAGCATTCATTTTCTTGGTGAGTTCCCGAGTGAGCTGATGCTGGGCGTCGGTAGTACATAGGTCCTCCTCCATGGCTTGGAAGGCTTCGTTTACCGTAGTCCCCCTGGGAAAGGCGTCCGAGCCCGGGTCCTTCAGGTCTCCAAGCATGTTGGGGAATTTCTTGTCTGTAAGTAGTAGGGCTTCCCTGTCGTATTTGTTCCACTCTACGTAAAGGGCCCGGCTCCGCTTCCATAGTTTGTATGTGTCGGAGGTGAGCTCGATGGTACTATCGAGTTCTTGTGGTTCCTGTGGAGCCTCTGGGAATGGCGCATGGGGGTCCCTCGAGTGGTACTGTGCTTCTGTTTCCAGTAGAAATGCGTAACCCCCTCCCTGGATGTATTTGATGGAGGGTACCTCTGCTAATGCGTTCGCTAGTGCCTTCTTGAATTCGTATACCTCTATGCTCGTCGGTACCGCTATCGGTTTAGCCTGTGCCTCATCTAAGTGGTCCTTGAGCGACGCGTGATGGTCTTTCTTCTTGGACATCTCGTCGTCAGTATCACTATCCTCACTGTCTTCGGTATAGTCGTATAGCAACCTGTTCTGTGTTTGCAATTGCGTGTTTTGTTCTTCGGTGTACTCAAGGATATCCCTGTGGTAATGTTCGAGTTCTACGTCCGAGAACTGTTTCTCGACCCCCCGCGGGCTATCGCGCGCTATTTTTACAATTCTCGACCCTATTTTTTAAATTTCCTACCTTTTTAGGTCGCGTGTCTACTAAAATACCTCGCGCTTCGCACACCTTTACTTTTGAGACAATATCTCGTCACTCCTCAAATAAAATAACTATTTTAGGGTTAAGGATATCATATTCGTTTCGTGACAAGCACTATTTTGTGTACAACTTGTGCACGAATGACTTATTTCATTTTCTCAACATGTTTCCACCATACCGGTATAATGGGCTCCGACCCAAATCCTCCAACTCCAACTCAAATCCCAACTCCAACTCCATGTCAACTCCAAGTCGAATCCACCCCAGGCGGGCTATTGCACTCAAGGGTTTTGTTCGTGTTTAACGGCAGGAAGATCCGCTGTATTTTCAGAAGCTACACCGTTGGAATCGCCACTCCAATGTTGTTCGCTCTCAAATAACCCGCTTTGTGGATAGATGCTGCTGGTTACATTCGGATCGACTTGATCATTGCTAGTAGTAGGATCGACGCTTTCAATTTTAACATTTGGATCATTTCTTTTTTCTTCACGAATCTTACGAATCATTTTTTGGTGTCGATTAATCTCTTTCTTGTGATAAACAACCATTTTCCAGTGTTCTTGTTCGAGATTGGCTGGGTGTTCCTGAATCACCTTTTGTAGTTTGTAAATTCCCTCCATGGTTGGTTCGACTGTCGATTGGATGATTAGTATTAGTAGTATCAGTAGAGTAGATTATCTATTCGAAGATTAGGTAGTAGTAACACCTAACACGTTGGTATTTGTTTTCCTCGTCGGAAAGATAATGAAATAATCAATTATTGATGAAGTACTAGCAAAAATAATGTATTACTAGTATCTACTAGTAATAACTCATGCAAAATAGCGTACTAGTTGGTTTTACCGGTACATGAAAGTCGGAATCAACTCGATCGTAATCAACAAAACAATTGTCCACGATTTCCATTTCGATAATCAACAACGCAATTGTCCACGATTTCGTACTAGTATCTACTAGTAATAACTCATGCAAAATAGCGTACTAGTTGGTTTTACGGGTACATGAAAGTCGGAATCAACTTGATCGCAATCAACAAAACAATTCTCCACGATTTCCATTTCGATAATCAACAACGCAATTGTCCACGATTTCCATTTCGATTCACATTTCCGTGCACCTTATGGAAGAACTGACGCCTGCCAACAAATGTTTGGAATAACTGATGGGATTGACCCGTCCGGCGCTGTGTATTAACCCTCTTAAGGAGTTGACTGTACGTACTGTTCACTACTAAACATATTGTACGAGGAATGTTGCAATCATCACTAAGTAGTAATTACTTTACGGACCATTTTTGCAATCGAAGTATGGTAGTAAGGAAATCTACCGTACAAGAAAACACATCACACACAAAGTAACACATGTAATTTTTTCCTTTCAACGATTCATCTTTGTGATCTCCTTCGTTTCGACCCCATCTACTGATATTTTCCTTCAAACAACTCCGCAACATCATGCCTCCTGTTATGAAAACCCCTCTTCTATTCTACTGCCGTTGTTGCGCGCTGAATGGCAAAAACTCCAAGTTTTTAGGATATAAATCCACGGCAAACAAGCAGGGTACTTTGAAATACGTCTCCGTTGGCCTAAGAAGACATCTTTATTGTCTTGATGAGTGCCGGGATTTCTACCATAGTCAGGGTCTAATTAAACGAAAGATCTATAACCTCTCCACCTCTATCAAAGTGCAGCCTACCTTGCCGTCTGTTCAACATTCTCCGTCTGATTTTGGGATGACTATGACACAAAACGGTCCATCTGTTCCCCCTTCCCATCTCTCCCAGCAACATACTGTCACAAGTCAGTCAGCGACGGGTCTTCATTCTGTTCTAAACCAACAGATTGTACATGATGTCTTTTTACCGCCAATGGATCGGAACGCCATTGAATCTTACATGGCTGTTTCTGCTGTTCAAGATGAAGATGCATTCCCGCTGAATAATGATATCGACAATTCCGATGACGAGGATGACAATGACGATGACGTAAATGAAAATAACGACAACAATTCTACCAACAACATTGATTGTGGAGACAACGAAGAAGATCACACTAATGGTTCTGCTGTTAACGTCGCTACTGCTCAGCCCGCCCCTCCACCACCATCTTTTCATGAAAGCATTAATTTGAACGAAAGAGAGGCTGCGTTTCAAAGCCACACAAAACTACCGCCGCCCCCTCATCTTCTTGCTGAATTGGAACTCATGAATTTAATGGCCAGACATAAATTGCCACTGAACACATTCAAATCCATTTTCCAGTGGGCAAAGAAAAGTCAAATGAGACCGGGTTTTGATTTTTGCGATGCCAAAATTAGATCTCGGCAAGCAATTTTTGACAATCTCCAATCCAATCTTGGTCTCTCCGATATGAAATTTCATCCTCATATACTGAATTGGTTACCTGATAATAAGCCCACTCAGGTGTATGTCCGTTCTTTTAAGGATGCCATTTATTCTCTTCTTTCTGACCAGCAGCTAATGATAGAAGAAAACCTCTCCTTTCCCGACTATTCCACCCCTCTGTCTCCCGACAATAATCCTGAGTTGAATCCTAATTCTGTAATCTCAGAATTGCATCACGGCTCGTGGTGGAAATCTTCTTGGAAAGAAATTTGCAATCCCAATTCGCCAGAAATTCTTGTTCCTATTATATTTTACATGGACGGCATATCTTTGGATGCGCACGGACGACTTACGTTAACACCATTGAACATGACACTTGGTATTTTTAATGTGGAGACTCGTTCTCGACCTGAAGCATGGACAACTATTTACTTCCATCCCGACCTCGAATGGGAGTCAACCAGACACTCTCGTCCTGCCACTTCAAAGGAAAAAATTCAGAATCTTCACAATGGTTTGGAAGTAGCGTTTCGTTCCTTCAAAGCCGCGTGTAACGAAGACGGTGGTATCGAATGGAATTATCTTCCGTACGCAAATCAACAGTGGAGGGTAAAAATGAAATTTGCCATTGCCTATGTTATTGGCGACACAGAACTTCACGATAAATTGTGTGGAAAATACGGCTCCTTCAATAAGGGTGTCATGCGGATGTGCCGTCACTGCAACTGTTATTCTCCGAACATAAACATTCCTTCTGTTCAACCTGCAACAAAGAAGTGGTCACCTGTTGATTTCCATTGTTTTCCCGGCACAGATCTAAACGATATCAATAAGAACTTCAAAAACAACTCTCATCACAACATAAGGAATGTATTTCATGATTTATGCTTTGGTACTAATCAGAACAACATTCATTTTGCAACTCCCGGTGAATGTTTGCACATGCACCAGCTTGGTACTGCCAAACGGGCCATCGAGTCAATTGAATTGTTGCTCCGCGGAAGTGTTCCATGTGTTTATGCCCCCAATTTGAAGCACGGTGTGGCTGTTGCTAACAGTATTGGCCATTTAGCACAACGGTACGGTGGTTTGTTATCACGCCAGTCTGATAGAGATTTTCCTCGCACCAAATTTGGGACTCAGCTATTATCAACTACGAAGAAAGAAGGGCATGATTTCTCTGGAATGCTTATTTCTCTTCTGATCGCTATGGTTTCCAAACATGGATCTGACATTATTGGTGACCATTGTTTTGTAAAGAAACAGATAGAGGTAATTCAGCTAATTCTATCAATGGAAGAATTTCTTAAACACGGTCGAATGAAATATGGTTCCTTAAAGAATCTCCCAAAAACAATTGTTCACTTTATTAATTGTATAAACTCAACATGTCACAGGAAAGGGATGGGAACAAAACTAATCAAGAATCACCTGTACTTTCACCTACCAGATTATATCTCTTTATGGGGTAGCCCCGCAGGCTGGGATAGTGCTCCGAATGAGTCTCACCATAAAACTGAGATTAAAGCTCCTTCCAAGAACACGCAAGGTAATGCTGCATCACTAATCGGTCAAACGGCGAAGCGAAAGTCCGAGAAAATGATGCTAAGCCAGGCAACATATCACTTCAACTTGCATCCGCCTGATCCTCCTCCAATTGAACGACCTGATGGTGGCGGTTCTCATTTTCATATAATGAGAACCGAAAATGGGGAATCAACAATGAAGTGGCTTCGTTCTACGAACAAAACCAAACCATTTTTTCCTTCTGACATACTCGACTTTGTTTGTGATTCTGTGCTACCTTTATTGGAGAATCCTTTGCACATTTGTGGAGTTACAGAGCACAATCGTTTCGATGTTGCTTGTGGGTCTAATTTTATATTTCGCTCGCATCCTTCATATAGATCGGACAGTTCTCTGCTGAACTCCGTATGGATGGATTGGTGTTTGATGAAATTGGACTTTGATTTAAATAACAATCCCAAGCTCATACCGTGCCATCTGGTATGCTTTTTAACTGTACAGAGTTTGAAGCAGCCATACAGTAGTATTGGTGGCTATCCAATTGATACAAACGGAATGTATGCTGTGGCTCGTCGGTTTCAAGATGTGCCTAAGAAAACAGCTTCTGAATTTGTCCAACGTGGTCGCCTGATGAATTCACTGTACCTATTTCATGTCGACACTATCCATTCCGAGCTGGCAGTTGTTCCAGAGCAAGGACTTGATGGCTGTATTATCAATTGCGATTGGCTAGTGATATCAAATCGGATCTCATGGCTAAATTTTTTTGAAAGCAAAAATGCTGCTTCACCACCGTCTTACGAATGTTTGTACAATGCATGCACACTACAGGACGACATCCAGTTGGAACCATTTGAGATGGCATTGAATGATAACGAATCCAGTGATTCTCTATTCAGTTCAGAGAGCAAAAGCTCGGACAGCAGTTCCGATTGAGTAGCAATGGTGAATGTAACTGCTAACTTTCAATTATTGTTTAATATTACTATAGAGGGTTAGCTCTAAGCACAGTTTTGCGAGATACATAGGCGCTCATAATATAAGACCCTTCGAATTTGGGATTCGAACAGCTATGTAATACTAATGGATTGAACAATAGAGTATCTCCCGACCTCAATGGAACTTTCACTCCATACGTGGGGAAGACAAAATAATAAATCACCTCGTCATCACTTACATGTTGTGGAGCAATAACCGTCAGCCTTGTATAGAACATATCGACATCGGTATGGCTTTTTGAGTGATAATCCTTTCCAATAGAAAAGGCCGTTACGTGATTGCCGATTGCATTCAGCGTTGTACGATTAACAACCTCATTCATCACAGTCGTTTCAAGGTTGACAAGTTTGGACATTGGAGTTAAACAAAGCTGCATTTCCTTCACAATGTGTAGGGCTTTTTGTTCAAGGTTGGCTTTTGTTGTCGAGTCCACATTGTTTTTGAAAACGTACACACCATTTCCCGATTTCAATCGATTTGGTCTCATCCCAATAATAGCATATCCACTGTTTACACTGTCACATTTGGTTCCTCGGCCTATTTTGGGTTTAGATTGAACAATCTGCCCAGCGAATGTTCTTGTGATTTCTATATTTTCGGGGGTACCCAAACGTTGTTTTGCGAATTGTCTGGAAGCTTTAGCAAAGATTCTCAATGATGGTTCTGATTCGGCGAACGCTAGAACAAACTTCTTGTCGGTACTATCCACTGTTTTGAAACTGTCAATAGACACAGCCTGTGCCAAAGAATATTTCTTCTCTCCAACTGTGGTCCGGCCCCAATTTGTAGCCATGAATTTTCCTTGAAACCCATTTTTGTGAACTGTTTTCAATGCTATTTCCTCGATATGTTTGAAAATTGCATTTGGATCTCGGCGCCGATTCCTGTCCCCTTCTGCTGTCTTGTTAGGTTTTATCTCCGACAAGTGTTTGTAAGTCTGGTGGATTGATGATGGTGCTGCATTTTCGAGAAAATTTGAAGTCATTTTCTTTCTCTCAGTCTTCCCACGTTTCCTCTTTGATTTTTGCTTGATTGCTTTTGCTGGCAATTGCTTTGTTGTTTTGAATCCCATTGCACCGGGTGATTGGTGTTGGATTGATTGGTGTCGGATCGATTGGTGTTGCTGGATTGATTGGTGATGGATCGATTGGTGTCGACGACGAATTGATTTGCCGCTGCGGATGGATTGGTGTTGGATCGATTGGTGTTGGATCGATTGGTGTTGCTGGATTGATTGGTGTTGCTGGATCGATTGGTGATGGATCAATTGGTGTCGACGACGAATTGATTTGCCGTTGCAGATGGATTGGTGTTGGATCGATTGGTGTTGGATCGATTGGTGTTGCGGATCGATTGGTGTTGTTGGATCGATTGGTGTTGGATCGATTGGTGTTGGATCGATTGGTGTTGGATCAATTGGGGTCGACGACGAATCGATTTGCCGTTGCGGATCGATTGGTGTTGTTGGATCGATTGGTGTTGTTGGATCGATTGGTGTTGTTGGATCGATTGGTGTTGTTGGATCGATTGGTGTTGTTGGATCGATTGGTGTTGTTGGATCAATCGTTCCCGCTTGCTTTGATCGTTCCCGCTTGCTTTGATCCTTCCCGCTTCTATTCGATGGGTCCCGGTTGCTTCTATTCGATTGTTCCCGCTTGCTTCGATCGTTCCCGCTTGCTTCAATCGTTCCCGCTTGCTTCGATCATTCCCGCTTCTATTCAATGGGTCCCGGTTGCTTCTATTTGATCGTTCCCACTTGCTTCGATCGTTCCCACTTGCTTTGATCGTTCCCGCTTGCTTCGATCGTTCCCGCTTGCTTCAATCGTTCCCGTTTGCTTCGATCGATCCCGCTTGCTTCGTTGTTGATACAGTCGATTTGTTGATGTTGTTCCGACAATCGTTGTTGTTCCGACAATTGTTGTTGTTCCAACAATCCTCCCGATGATGGTTCTCGGTTGCTTCGATGGTTCCCGGTTGATTATATTTGATCGTTCCCGGTTGCTTCGATGGTTGTTGCTTCCGATTCCGATTCGATGGTTGCTTGCCAATGCCGGTTGCTTCGGTGGTTCCCGGTTGCGGTTCGATGATTCCCGGTGTCGGTTCGATGGTTCCCGCTTGCTTCGATCGTTCCCTGCCTCTATTCGATGGTTTCCGGTTGCTGCTTGCTTCAATGGTTCCCGGTTGCTTCCCGGTTGCTTCAATGGTTCCCGGTTTCGCTTCGATTGTTCCCGGTTGCTTCTATTCTATCGTTCCCGGTTGCTTCTATTCGATGGTTCCAATTCGTTGCCGGATGAATCCCACTGATCAATTCGCTGCCGTTCCTATTCAAATACATGGTGATAATTGAACAAAATGGGTGAGTATCTATTGATGTAGTACATAGAGTAAATAATAACAACAGAATAATATAATGTATATGCCCATCGTAATTATCACCAACCGGGAAAATTCCCCGCACCTACAGGGAAGACGACCACCGCACCTAGATCCGCTGCTTCCGATCCGTTGCTGAGGATTCGATGGTTGCTGCTTCCGATCCGCTGATTCGGTTTTGATTCGTTGCTTCTGATCCGGTCCTATCATGAAAATAAGAAGAAAAACAGAGAGGAAATACATTATCAGTAATGCCGGTGGAGTGGAAGACCAATATGCCGATGCCGATGCGGATGCCGATGCCGATCTCTCTCATTCTTACCTTTGCTTGTTCCGACGTTCCGACAATCGACCCGATGAAATTGTTGTTGCTGCTGACGTTGATTTGCAGCCTTCTTACTCCTCTGTCACGAAAAACAGTACCAAGAGCCTGTTGATATAGAAGCAATGGATGCAGATTTATTGCTTTCAAGACGTATATGTTTGTGTGCACCCAAACAATATCTATCCAGCAAACCACCTCTTGTCCAATGCGAGCTAATTCTTTTTCCAGTACAAGGCTGTTATTTCAGACTAAAATATTCGAGCACGGATTACCTGCCTAATGCTGATCAACGATCAAGGGATCATTGAACAGGATTAAGTGGAATCCCACGTTCACAGACGGAGTGCCAATTACTAGCAACTCTACTCAAATAAGTCGGGTAAGATTATGGAGAAAAAGTGATTTTTTTTGTCGCGAGGTAGAAAATAAAATTACTGTGTGTTTGTGTGAGAGAGTTTTTTTTTTTTTTTCGCGTACGATTTTCTTTTTCCTTGTAGATCATGTAGAATTCTACATGATTTGGTACAAGTGTAGAATCATACGTACGTACGGTACCAAAAATCTGCTGTATGTGATCCGTTTGAATTTTTTGAACGTTCGAACGTTCGAATTTGTCGAACGTTGGAATTTTTTTAACGTTCAAACGTTCGAACGTTAGAATTAATTTGGAATTAGTACTGAATCTACATGCTAGCTAGTACTGTGCTGTATGTGATCCGTTTGAATTTTTTGAACGTTACGTTCGAACGTTCGAATTCCAAATGTGATCCGTTTGAATTTTTTGAACGGTCGAACGTTGGAATTTTCTTCTTAGTACTGAATCTACATGCTAGTACTGAATGTACGTGTTTTCCTGTACATTTTTCCCACTACAATGCTGGTACATGGGGTAAACAACTTGCGAGAAGTCCACATATACGAACAAATAATTACTGAATTTGCGAACCGGATGTAACCCTAACCATATTGGGAACAACTTTGCCACACAGAATGCCAAAAATGATGTGGTTTGACTCTCCAAAGGGCAAGCATGAGGGTATTTTTGGTGCAATTGCAGGGCACAAACTAACTTATTGGATAGTAATGACTCCAAAAGTATCCGGTCCAAGCAATGAATACATTCATCATGACTCATCAAATGCATATTGGGAATAACTTTGTCACACAAAATGCCCAAAATGTTGTGGTTTGACTCTACAAATGGCAAACATGGGGGTATTTTTGGTGCAATTCCAGGGCACAAACTAACTTATTGGGTAATGACTCAAAAAGTATCTGGTCCAAGCCATGAATACATTCATCATGACTCATCAAATGCATATTGAGAACAACTTTGTCACACAGAATGCCCAAAATGTTGTGGTTTGACTCTCCAAATGGCAATCATTGGGGTATTTTTGGTGCAATTCCAGGGCACAAACTAACTTATTGGGTAATGACTCAAAAAGTATCTGGTCCAAGCCATGAATACATTCATCATGACTCATCAAATGCATATTGAGAACAACTTTGTCACACAGAATGCCCAAAATGTTGTGGTTTGACTCTCCAAATGGCAAGCATGGGGGTATTTTTGGTGCAATTCCAGGGCACAAACTAACTTATTGGATAGTAATGACTCCAAAAGTATCTGGTCCAAGCAATGAATACATTCATCATGACTCATCCAATGCATATTGGAAACAACTTTGTCACATAGAATGCCCAAAATCTTAAGGTTTGACTCTCCAAATGGCAAACATGTGGGTATTTTTGGTGCAATTCCAGGGCACAAACTAACTTATTGGGTAATGACTCAAAAAGTATCTGGTCCAAGCCCTGAATACATTCATCATGACTCATCCAATGCATATTGGAAACAACTTTGTCACACAAAATGCCCAAAATGTTGTGGTTTGACTCTACAAATGGCAAACACTGGGGTATTTTTGGTGCAATTCCAGGGCACAAACTAACTTATTGAGTAATGACTCAAAAAGTATCTGGTCCAAGCCATGAATACATTCATCATGACTCATCAAATGCATATTGAGAACAACTTTGTCACATAGAATGCCCAAAATCTTAAGGTTTCACTCTACAAATGGCAATCATGGGGGTATTTTTGGTGCAATTCCAGGGCACAAACTAACTTATTGGGTAATGACTCAAAAAGTATCTGGTCCAAGCCATGAATACATTCATCATGACTCATCAAATGCATATTGAGAACAACTTTGTCACACAGAATGCCCAAAATGTTGTGGTTTGACTCTCCAAATGGCAATCATGGGGGTATTTTTGGTGCAATTCCAGGGCACAAACTAACTTATTGGGTAATGACTCAAAAAGTATCTGGTCCAAGCCCTGAATACATTCATCATGACTCATCCAATGCATATTGGAAACAACTTTGTCACATAGAATGCCCAAAATCTTAAGGTTTGACTCTCCAAATGGCAAACATGGGGGTATTTTTGGTGCAATTCCAGGGCACAAACTAACTTATTGGGTAATGACTCAAAAAGTATCTGGTCCAAGCCATGAATATATTCATCATGACTCATCAAATGCATATTGCGAACAACTTTGTCACATAGAATGCCCAAAATCTTAAGGTTTGACTCTCCAACTGACAAACATGAGGGTATTTTTGGTGCAATTCTAGGGCACAAACTAACTTATTGGGTAATGACTCAAAAAGTATCCGGTCCAAGCAATGAATACATTCCTCATGACTCATCAAATACATATTGGGAACAACTTTGTCACACAGAATGCTGTAAATGTTGTGGTTTGACTCTCGAAATGGCAAACATGGGTGTATTTTTGGTGCAATTCCAGGGCACAAACTAACTTATTGGGTAATGACTCAAAAAGGATCTGGTCCAAGCCATGAATACATTCATCATGACTCATCCAATGCATATTGGGAACAACTTTGTCACACAGAATTCCCAAAATTTGGTGGTTTAACTCTCGAAATGGCAATCATGGGGGTATTTTTGGTGCAATTCTAGGGCACAAACTAACTTATTGGGTAATGACTCAAAAAGTATCTGGTCCAAGCCATGAATACATTCATCATGACTCATCAAATGCATATTGGGAACAACTTTGCCACTCAGAAAGCCCAAAATGTTGTGGTTTGACTCTCAAAATGGCAAACATGATGAGGGTATTTTAGGTGCAATTCTAGGGCACAAACTAACTTATTGGGTAATGACTCAAAAAGTATCCGGTCCAAGCAATGAATACATTCCTCATGACTCATCAAATACATATTGGGAACAACTTTGTCACAAAGAATGCTGTAAATGTTGTGGTTTGACTCTCCAAATGGCAATCATTGGGGTATTTTTGGTGCAATTCCAGGGCACAAACTAACTTATTGGGTAATGACTCAAAAAGTATCTGGTCCAAGCCATGAATATATTCATCATGACTCATCAAATGCATATTGCGAACAACTTTGTCACATAGAATGCCCAAAATCTTAAGGTTTGACTCTCCAACTGACAAATATGAGGGTATTTTTGGTGCAATTCTAGGGCACAAACTAACTTATTGGGTAATGACTCAAAAAGTATCCGGTCCAAGCAATGAATACATTCCTCATGACTCATCAAATACATATTGGGAACAACTTTGTCACACAGAATGCTGTAAATGTTGTGGTTTGACTCTCCAACTGACAAACATGAGGGTATTTTTGGTGCAATTCCAGGGCACAAACTAACTTATTGGGTAATGACTCAAAAAGTATCTGGTCCAAGCAATGAATACATTCCTCATGACTCATCAAATACATATTGGGAACAACTTTGTCACACAGAATGCTGTAAATGTTGTGGTTTGACTCTCGAAATGGCAAACATGAGGGTATTTTTGGTGCAATTCTAGGGCACAAACTAACTGATTGGGTAATGACTCCAAAAGTATCCGGTCAAAACTATGAATACATTCATCATGACTCATCAAATGCATATTGGGAACAACTTTGCCACTCAGAATGCCCAAAATGTCGTGGTTTGACTCTCAAAATGGCAAACATGATGAGGGTATTTTAGGTGCAATTCCAGGGCACAAACAGTCTCATTTGGTAATGACTACCAAAGTTTTTGTACCAGGCCATGAATGCATATCACATGACTTACGAAATGCATGTTGGGAACAACTTTTAAATGCATATTGGGAACAACTTTGCCACACACAGTACAGACAATGATGTGGTTTGTAGATACAAATGGCACACAAGACAGTACGGTATGTTAGGTGCAGCAGTCTACGAGATTCTACATGTGACTAGAGGATTGAAATACATAACCTTAGTGTGATCAAATGTTTCCCTTCTGAAAAAATTATGGCGCGGGAGGGGTGGCTGGCACAGATACGTGATCTACTTCTACAAATATAACACCGCGCCCAAAACCAGACAACACACAGAAGATGTTCGGGCAAACAACATAGTACAGAACCCACGGAAAAATTCTACACACAAAACATCGTACACATACTACACGAAACACGGTACACACACACACACACACACGACACAAACAACACACACAACACAAAACACCGTACACAACCCGACAAATTATTAGTACACACACAAAACCACACAAAAAGAAACACATGATTCTTGATCGACACCGTATTCAGAAAATAAAATAAAAAAATATGAATGCTATCGGAAAGACACGACGAAGCAAAAAATCCGAGGGGAAGACCCTTCGAAACAACAAAACCATCCTGCCCGGTGATCATCAAAATACAGGGGACAACAACGGTAAGAAAAAAAGAGTGAAAACAAACACCGCAATTACTAACAAAGTGTGTAACAGTAATACCACAACTATGAACGCATCAAAGGGCAACAGTAAAAAAAATGGTTCCGACAACACAATTTCTACTACTACAAACACGGAAGAACAAAACACCATCAACCAGAGTAACGAACCAGCACTGACCATTACCAACACAACCACCAGTACAGTAACGAACCAACAGAAAGAAGGAACAAAAACCAATGTGGTAGAGAAAACATCTAACGGAGAATGCTACAATTTAGAGGATGTTGCCGAACATGTCATGAAAAATATCCAATATGACAAATTGGCAGAGGAAGTGGCAAAACACTTACGGAAACAAGAGAGGGAACCACATATAGGGGTGGGAAAGGTAGTAATGGTACCTAAACAAACGGAGGCAACCATGCAGGGAGAGGGGACTGATAATGCCGGCGACACAAGAGAACGAGCAGTAAGTACAATTACAGACGAATATGGGCTTATAATAGACAACGATATGCTTAAGGCTTTGAGTGATATGACTGAAAGAGTGGAGAAGCAGCTAAGGGATTACGTCAAAAAACATTGGTACCCCAACATGAAGTTCCCTATCAATGACAAGGTAACGGCGCTTGTAATACAAAGGGCTGTTGGAGCAAGTGCGGTTATGAAGCCACCAAATATTCCACTTGCGGCATTCTGTTCCTTTTACAGGAAACGAGTAGGGACAGTACTGACTGCATTGAGGCACAACTCACAAACATTAGCAAGAAAAAACTGGATAGGTAAATACGGGTGGGAGAATTGGTTGTTGAAATTAGGAATTTGGGAATCTATTTTTGGTCCGACAACACTAACATGCTGCCCGTTGATACTTATGATACTTCCGTACAGACGATTACAGAAAAGGTCGAGTCCCTATCACATTCCCTGGTACTGTTGCAGTTATTCAAGACACAGAATATGAAAACACAGGTATTTTAAACCCTCAATACAGAACATACAAAGACGCGGAAGATGAAGATTTTTATTATTTTGTTACAAGAATCATGTCGGCAATCAATCCGACAAATTCCAATTTCAAACAACGGAAGGAGAGGCACTTGCTGAGTGATATATTTACTATAGCAGATGAAGCATTTGCATTGGTACTGATCTACAATGAGCATCATGTATGGGTGAACCAGCAGCGGCGAAAGGGTGATGCCACGATTCCGCGACAAAAAAAAAATTCTGTGATTCAGACAGTGGAAGCAGAAATGGATGGATGGAGGAAGGTCGCGAGTTGTTCAGTGACTTGTGCGACAAAATTGGCGAGATGCAAAAACACCCAGAAACAGGAAGGAAATTGGAAGAAATGATGAGGGACAGATTTAGGAACGAAAGTTCGACAAATTACACCAACAATAAGCATGGCGATGCAAATATTACTAGTAGCAGCTCCACTAATTGTAGTGGACCAAAAAAGAAAAAGAAAAGAAACGTCTATATTGATCCGGCAATAACAGCATTGATGAATGAAAGTTTATCTATGGGTGAACTAATGTAGAAAATAACAGTACATACATAATACAAAACTACTACTAATCTTGAACTTAATTTTGAGAGTATTAGAAATAATGGAGGATTCGTAATACGTCGCAATAGGAATAAATAAAGCATAATAGAATCTACATTTTAAAAAGGGAATATTATAGTCAAGAAATAGAATTCACAACTAGGGGAGCAGAATCGAATTGTTGTTTGGTAGATTAATATTTTGGAATTAATACTGACTCAAGATTTCTTTTTTATTCGTGAATAGAAGTAAGTGTTGTTCGTACAGAATAATAATTCGGTTCTGCTAGAGACTGAAATAAATTATTTTTATTTGAGAGTAGAGTAATGTGCATCACGCGCACAGAAATAGTGCTGAGTTTACATATACCCTTATACGATCGTCGCGAATTTCAGGGTGTCCAGAAATATTGCCGTGTTAAAATCACGCACAAAATTTGTGCGCGAGAAGTAAATTCGAACCCCGCGAAACAGTTCTCGGACGTACCAGTTGGTCTCTTAGATCCCGGATTGCGGTGGAGCCTATGTTTCTGGAATTGTCGATGCTGGTGTCAGGGGTAACTCCTCTCGTTGTGGGGCTGGGGATTCCTTCGGTTTGTGTTCCCTCTGGCATTGGGGTGTGTGTTAATCTTATCAATAACTAATAAGACCAAAGCTGTACGGCAATGTTTGTTAATTTGATTTCTTTTAGTATTTACGTTATTTTGCTCTTTTTACAGTGCTGGAAAGAGTTATTGATAAGATTATGATCGGATTGTTTCTGGACCATATTGTTCTCTCATTTACTGAATTGTCTTTCTTTTGTGTGGGAATACGCGTATCGAGAGTTCGTTACTCATAGATACTCATATTGGGATTTCGCTACTCAGCGTTCGATACTCAGTGCCTTAAGTATCTCTTGATACTCACGTGAGCTTATGTATATTTTACTTATTGCGCTCTCCTCGTGATAAAAGATCTAGAACACTTTGGAATCGTACGTCTTCTTGGAATTGCGTTTACGGGAATTCCCTTGTATACGTAAATCGTACTTTTACGTATTTCGTTTACGTATTACGTTTACGTATTACGTTTACGTATTACGTTTACGTATTACGTTTCACATATACGTAAATTGTACGTTTACGTATTACGTATTTTTAGTAATTCAACAAAGAAGCCAAATCGTGAGATAGGAATAAACAGATGAAAACATTATTACGAGGACAAATCAAACTGCAGCAGCCTTAACAGCTTCCCCCCAAGCAAACAAAGGACTGGCAACAATTTACAGTGTGATAGAATGGGTTTCTTGTTGTTGTGATAGGATAGGAAGCAGCGAAAAGGGTCTATTCCCATGGCCGGGAGCAATTTTCTTTTGAAAGTGGTTGATTTTGAAATTATGAATTACAAGCAAGGAAAAACAGCAAAAATCCAGGTTATAGTAGGGATTCTACTAGATTCTACACAGGTGGTGTCAAGGAATCAGTCAAATTCTGCTGCTGCTGATGATGATGCTGCGAATCCCGCATGTTTGTTCCCTCTTTATGCTTGAGTATACCTAAAAACACGTGCAATGCGTTGAAAAATTATTACTTAACAAGTGAGTGGTACTCCGGTACCACCAAAACAGTACCACCAATTGATACCGGTTTATCCTTGTTCCCCCCTGTAGCAGCATCGAAATGCTACTACTACTCCCCTTGTAGCAGCATCGAAACGCTACTACTCCCCCTGTAACAGCATCGAAGTGCCAAGCAACAATGGTACAGTAGCTAGCAACAAGGAACTCCTCCTCCATTGTGCTTGTCCTTCTGAAGCCATAGAGATTACCATGTCAACACCCCTTTCCTCCTTTAGCCCCTCCTCGTAGTATCAGTGGGGAGGAGGGGTGTTACTTGGTCCCACTCTAGCTGCTTGTTTCCTCGGCCCGGCCTCGTAAACAAGCAGCTAGAGTGGTACCAAGTAACACCCCTCCTCCCCACTGATACTACTCGGAGTCGATTTGGTTGGCACATCTCATCCTCTCTCTAAAGAAAAACTCCCTTAAGAAAAATCCTTGGCGCGCGCCTCGGATTTTTCTTGTTAAGGGAGTTTTTCTTTAGAGAGAGGATGACACGTGCCAACCAAAACGGAGGACGGGGTGTTCTTACCTATTAATCTACTTCGTCGAGCAACTACTTTGGTAATCTACTTCGCTCAGCACATCTACTTCCATGATCTACTTTGCAAATCTACTTTGGTAATCTACTACTTTCGCTGAGCAAATCTACTTCGCTGAGCAAATCTACGTCAGTAATCTACTTTGCCGAGCCAATCTATGGTAAATAGTACGTACTTCTCTGAGCAAATTTACTTCAGTAATCTACCGTACTTCGCCTTCGGTAATCTACTTCGCGTGACCAAATCTACTTCGCCCGACCCGATCCCTGAGCAAATCTACTTGGACCAAATCTACTTCGGTAATCTACTTCGCGCGACCCAATCCAATTCGCGCGACCAAATCAAGTTATTAAAAAAACAGAAAATAATAGTTTCTTTTGTCCCCCTTTAAATTCTTCTCAGTCCTCTCAAAGCGCGCAACCCCCCCGGACGGCCCTGCAACTGAGGCTATCACCCACATACGGTACATAGTACGAGCCGTTAAGTGATCGAAAAAAAAAAAATTCTTGAACACGAGACGTCGGTCATAAATCGAGAATACCGTAGTATCAAACAACGCAAGAGAACAAGACAGAAGAATATTAAAATTGCACCAAACAGAACAGCAAAATGATGAACTCTGATGACAAGGTGTACAAAACGATGTTTTCAAACCTTGATAAAGACAAGTCGGGATTCATCGACGTGAAGGACCTCAAGAAACTGACGAACGGAGCAATCCCAGAGAGTAGTCTAAAAATGATTATTGGATATGCCGATAAAAGCGGCGACGGAAAGCTCGACTATAAAGAATTCAAATCGATCATGCAAAAAATCGACATGGCAAAGAAGTGGTTGCCAGGTGGAAAGAAGTAACGTTTCTCTTCTGAACATTGCGGTTTGAATCGAAACGGAATTTTCAATTACGCGAAAGCGAAAGCGTAGAATTTTTCAATTGTATATGTCGAAGCGAATCCCCCATATCTCTCGTTTAGGATGACAACCCCCTTAGTTTCGTGATTTGGGAATTGCTTCCTTGATGTTGGTTTCGCCCGAAAGTAGTGCCGCCTTGATTGCAGGCAAGAGGTCAAAATAGGGAGGAAGAAGTTGTCACAAAACTGCCTTCAATCTATGCACATGTTTGATCGCTACTCAAAATTTATGTGTAAAAAGTATTTTAATACTGTATTCATCTTGTGTGTTTTTTAAAAACAGTTATTGGATGATTCAATTGTCAATGCTTCTTACTCTGCACATTCATTGTCATCTGATAGATTTGACGCGTTTGATAGTATTTGTCTCTCACGAACCGCTCGTAGTCCAACAAAAAATATCCTAATTCGGTGTTTGCGAGTTATGTGGCTCTATAACGGCCATGACGAAGAGTTTTGAATTTCGCGTGGCTTAGAATCGTTCCCTGATCCCCTACAACGAAGAGAAGAGCTTTACTTTCAATTGATACATTTCTTGCCATAACAATTTGATTCGAAGAAACAAATTGATTCAAGAGGGGTAACATATTTCTGATGCCCAATGAGTGAATGGCATTTGTTGTATTTTTTGTTAACAGTGGGCTAGTTGAGTTTCTTAGAGAAGGTGAAATGCGTTCAAATGCAGCCGGCTTGGCAGAAGTACATTTCATCTGCCATCAGTACCCGTCCACCGTTGCCATTGATCTGACTTGTGAATTTCGTCTTCTTCTGCTCGCGTCTTCCCAACGTTTCACCGAAGTTCAAAGACTCTTCCGAATCCCCCTCTGATACGAATAGCCTTGCCAATTCCGCACCTGTTGGCAGTCCCGGAAGTGATGTGGATGATCGAAAGCTTTTTGTCACGGAGTTCCGAATACTTCTGATCACGTACTCAACGCGTGTGTGGATGCTTTTGTCGTTAGGCGATAGTTCAGTCCACCAACCTTGTTCATTCCACACTAAAAAACGACACGTTCCCCATTTCATGCGATTCGTTTCTTGGATTTCGCGAATGATTTCTGAAACAAACAACCTTGTTATGGTTCTCTTTGAAAGTTGACTCATCACGAACGTCTCATTACTGTAATCTTCGTGGCTCGTAAATTGCTCCTCGTGTTGAGACTGCAGTTCTTGTCTCGTCTTGGTTTCGATCAATCCAGCCATGGCTTGGTTTCCGGGATGGCCGGATGTGTTCGACCCTTTTCGAAATATGATGTCGCTCAAATACGGCGACTCAATAATGGTGTTCCGAATGTCATTTTTATTGCGAGTCATATTATTGTTTTTATTGTTCCGGTCAGTGCTCGAAGCTATGATTTGACCATTCCCAAAGCGTTGCTCACTGCTCTGTTCTATTTTGTCGGAATCATAATTTTCGATCAATTCCCGTACTCTCAGCCACTGTCTGAAGTATGTTACCTTCACTTTTCCGGTGTAGGTTACCGGGATTTGCTCGGCCAGAATCCCATATGATTGCAGGGCGTAACGGAGCTCCACACCTTCGCCTATGTGCTGTTTCAGTCTCGATCGATTCTCTCCAATCCTCATCGAGAATACCGCCCGCCGAAAGCGATGCAAAGGCGTGTCAGATGAACAGGAATGGACAGCACTGGCCCTTACGGAAACTGTTGCGTGATCATGGAGATGGTTCTGGAATTTCTTCGTATATTTGAACGTGGGATCAAACCAGGCTACAAAAACCAATCCCTCCCTTTGGGTGTTGACGTCATTTCCTGCTACCCAAACCATGTAAATCATTATTTTGTTCCTCACTAGGGGTGGTATAGCCTCCCACTCCGTGTCCAGAATTACACAGAGGATCCGTCTTCCACAAGTACCACCCCGATCACGATAGGGGAGAAACTGATATCGACCTTTCCGCAAGTGACGAAGTTCCTTGCTGGAAAAGTCGGTCAATTGAACCGGCCTCAGCAGTGCATACTCGCCAAACATTTCTAGTAGCAGATCGAGAAAGTACGTCATCCGAACGGCGGCCCTTGCAGGATCAAACAATTCGAATCGAAGGAATCTCAATCGGAAATCAAAAGTGTTAACATATATTTTACGAGGGTCGTACGTGTCCTTGTCCTTGCTGAATAGGCTTTGACTCTTTAGATAAGCTTGTTTGCTGCTATCGGGAATCAAATCAATTTCTTGTTGAAGCTTCTTTAGGGACTCTCTCAAAAGCGCCGGGGTCTCTTTCGGGGCCAAACACGTCACACCGTGGATTTCTTCCTGAAATCGATTTCTATCATTGACGGAGAGCCCTAGCAACTCCCGGGTCAGCAATACATCAACGGTATCCGGATTGTCTTTTTCTTGATCGTCGGCAACGAAGAGAATACTCGCCGGTTCTGGGCCTTGCCCTCTTGTTGAGACGGGCATTCTCAATTGCAAGGTCGATGATGTTCTTTTTGTGACAACAGCAAGGAAAGTCTGTCTGTACCGGTACGGTACGGTAGAATAATTACATTCCGAGTTAGCTGGGTCCCTCACGGTACGAACCGTAATATAAGTACCGTACCGTACATCCCGAAAGCACTTCGGACTTCATCGATTTCTTGCTTCTAACGATTTTGGTTCGGAACGAATACTTGTAACGGTACCGTACGATACCGTAAGTTGTGTATAATAACTGTCGAGGTACTCGCGCAGCGAGTGAAACCCTTTTGCAATCTGGATGTGCGCGGTGCAATTCAGTACTAAGTAATTTCTTAATTAATTATGCGCACACGAGAGCGAGTGCAACGAGCCCGAGTGTGCGCATAATTAATTAAGAAATTACTTAGTACTGAATTGCACGGCGCACATCCAGATTGCAAAAGGGTTTCACACTGCAATCCACCTGAGGTCGAAGTGGAGTGCAACGACACTGAGACTGAAGGGGGATGTGCAGCAGTAACACTCCTGAGGCCGACACTGAGGGCTTGCCTGAAGTGGAGACCGAAGGAGGGTTACTGTTTCGTGTGTCGGAGCGAGTATCCTCGACAGTTATATATGTAACTAGTCGAAGTAGCACCTGTTTTCCTTGCAATCATGCGCGTCAGATTGCAAAGTGGTTCTCAAAAACAAACTACAAGCACTGCCTCCCCCACTCTAGGGAAACAGTGTATTCTCGCTCCGGCGTCCGAACTACAAGCATTGCCAGCTCCGATCTAGGGGATGGTGTATTCTTGCTCCAGCGTCCGATCAATTGTTTGCTGTACGGTAGATTTTTTGCTAACAAGCTTACATCTGTGGCTTGTTGTTGCTGCTGTCAGCTTGATTTTGTGAGGGCATGAATAATGTTTATTTTTTATTATTTCTTATTTCTAGGCACTAATATGTTTATTTTTTCCGAGAGTTTTTTTATTTCTTTTACTTAGTGCACCTAGGCTTTTTCTACTTCCATACTTAGTGCACTTTTATATGGCGAATATCATTCGTTTTCAACACTTACAGATTCGAATTTTTCTTGTTTCTTGAGCAAGCTTGTATATGCCAATTTGTCTTGGCAGCAGATTTGATTCAGGTTTTTTTTCGTGAAAGAGTAATTTGCAATCTCTCCGATTGCTTGTAATTACAGCAACAACAACAACAACAACAACAGCAACAACAGCAACAACCTACATGATGGCACACTGATTCTGATTCATATGTCGGTGGAGCTGGTCAATTTCATTTTGTTTCCCTTTAAGCTCAATGTCCCTCAATCGCTGTTCGTTTTCGATCTTGGTTTCAGCTAGAGCAACTTGGTTTCTGTGGTCTGCTTCCATCCTCCCTTTTTCATTCCTCCATTCCAGTTTGGACAGTTTGAAATTGTCTTCTGCTTCTTTTGTTGCTATCTTCTTTGCGTCCTCCAAATCTTTAGCATATCGATCTTTTAGTTTGGCTAGCTTAGTATCGGCTTCGGCTTGTTGGTGTAGAATTTCTTTTTCATGTAGATCCTTCTGTTTTTCAAGCTGCTGTTCAAGATTCGTTTTTTCTTTTCGTAGTTGCTTTCCAATCTGATGAAGCCGGTCGACTTCATTGCTAAGGGTCTCGTTGATATTATTAGATTCTTTCAAATCGATTGTCAACTGGACAACATTGTCTTCGGCATCTTGGAGCTTGGTCCTTTGCTTCTTGTTTTCCTTCTTCAGTTCCTTGCTGTCTTTTTTTCGTTTTTGCACCTCTTTCTTTAGTGTCTCTTTAGAGGGGGATGGTTCCTTGGTTCCCAGAGTGACTGCCGGTGCTTGATCTTGTGGGACTGGGGTGTTCTCTTTGTCGTGTTGATCCACATTGATGACGACTTTTTTAGTGCTCAGAGCAATCGGGGGCTTGTTGTTGCTGCTGTTCTTGTTATTATCGACCGCCGGTTTTTTTTCTGATTGCTGTTCTTTATGGAGGCCGGAACAAAGAACCCCTTGGACTGTCTTCTGAGTCTTTGAGTTCTGATGGATATATGGATGGGAAGACTTAGCATGCTTGTGTCGAAGATGATCCATACGGACCTTCTCTGGAACATTCACATCAGAAGCAAGGATAGTACAGCATCGATGTCGATTATCATGTGGGGTGTACTTCTCCCAATCTTTGAAATCAGCAACCTCCGCAAAATCCCTTACCCATTTTCGAATGGTGTCTGCTCCAACAGGGCTCTTTGCTTTGAAGACATACTTTGCTGTCTTGCGTCTCGAATGGTTTACATGACAAAAAAATCGAACTTGATCTGGAGAACAAACATCTCGATAATAGAATATCAACTTGACAATACAATTAGGATTGTCAGTATCTTCCACCACCATTGGGTAGTTTGTTGAAACTTCTGCATTGTTGAGTGATAGCTGGTGTGACTTATCGAATCCCCCTCCCGGAGCAACAATAACATATCTAAGATCTTTCATCGATCCATATTTGAATGTTCCCATCTTCAAGTACTTCCATTGGAGGAATACGAGTTCATCTTTTCCTCTCACACCAAACTGTCGACCGAGCTCCATTGCCATTAGCTTGAGCAAATCCAACATGTCTTCGTAGGGCTTGTAGATTCCATCATCGATTACTTTCTTGAACTTCTCATCAACGAATTCATCGAACTCAGCCTTGGTTCTTTTTGTTCCAAGAGTTGGATCCTTGGCTCTCTTTTCAGCCCAATCTTTCTTTACGACTGCTTTGTATCCCCCTTTATGCTTAAACTCACCTTCATTGTAAGGGACCCCTCGCGAATGGAAAGCAGAGAAGAGCTGTCGACTGTACGTGTGGTGTGATTTGAAATTCAAAGGGTCTCCACTCACTAAGTTTTTAATGTTAGTAGTCCATATCTTCATGGCTTGGTCGACAAGTGTCTTTGACTGTAGGCTTTTTGCTCCACTAACATGATAATAAAACAGATAATCTTCTCGTATTCCATCCTTCATAGTTACTTTCTTAGTGAACATTTCATGGAGGACTGCATCACCAGGATCATTTTTGGCTGGATCTGTTGCATCAGCAACAATTTGGATGAATCGATCATGGGTTCTTACGACCTTTTTGGCATAAGCCTCTGTGTTTGACTCTGCATTGGTAAACCGATCCCCATCTTCCCCAAACGTGTTGAATCGATTTGGATTATGGTAAATCATTTTACAATACTTGTCAGCGGCTACATTTGCATCGATTTCTTCATCTTCCACCTCTTTGTCTTCTTCTTCTTCTGGTCCGGCTGCTTGTTTTTGTTCGGCTGCTTCTTCTCTTTCTTTTTCTTCTGCATCTTTTTGTTTCTGTTTTTGTTTTTTTGTTTGGCGTCGGCTGCTTGTTTTGCTGTTGTTGTTATATTGCTTTGCATATGGATTTCGAATTCGATTACTACTAGTGGGTGTTGGTTCCAAAGAAACCCTTGCTGGTCGATTGGATCTGGTGGATCGTGTTGTCGGCTCAGCTTCTAATTCTATTGTTTGGTTGTTGTTGTTATTGTTGTTGCTGTTGTTATTGTCGGCGCTGGCATCGTCGTCGCCATCGCCACCATCCTGATCTATCTGAAGAGGCTGCAATTCATCTCCCTCTCCAAAAGAAAGAAGACATCCTACATTCCTGAATGGATCGGCGCTACGGGGAGTAGGTTGTTTCATAATACCGAGAAGGCTATTCGCAGCATCTTGAGTCATAGGGCCAGGCGTGTAAGGCGCTGGTGGATTGTTTGCTTCCCAAAGGTCTTGGAAGGATAAATTTGTTCTATTATTCATGTTATTAGTTATTTAATTTTGTTATTTCTTGCTAGAGACAATGTTGCTGCTGTTGTTGAGGATGTTGCGAAAAATTGGATTTCAAGTTTCTTCTGTGAAGCACTGAAGGTACAAACAGAATCTGCTGTTTCTTTGCAATCGAAAGCCGCTGCTGTAAACAGACTGTAAAGGCTAATGTTCAATCGTGATTGGTAGTCAAAAAGTACAGTACGCTAGTATTAAGAAAATTGAATAACAAGGAGTAATCGTGGTTTCATACTCGTTAAGAGAGGGATTGCAAGAATCCAATGGGTTGCAAGTAATCCAATCGAGGTGCTAAATTGATATTAAGAAAATTATATAAGGAGAACTGGAGGTTTCATAATTAGGTTCTTTTTTCAGCAAAGATTGATCTGAAACCTGTCGAGGTGCACAAATTAGGGTTAAAATTAACTAGTGTTTCTTAGTGCGCGATGCTCGAAATTTTTGAGAACCACTTTGCAATCTGACGCGCATGATTGCAAGGAAAATAGGTGCTACTCGACGGTTACGATAGTAAGATTACGGTACCGTAGGACCGATAGTATGTGTGGAAGAGTTCTACGGTACGGTAAGATCTTGCCAGTCAGGACCGCATATATGTGCACGTGTTGTATCGGCATCGAGCACATTCTGCGATGTTCCACACCAAACCACGGTAATAGGAAGATCTTACGAGTTCGTCAGAGTCCCTAATCGTATTATACGCTACCAACGATTATGGTACGGTACGTAATGACCGTATTGTAAATACGGGTTGAGCTAGGCACCGTAGTATGTCATGCGCGAAAAATAGTTTTACGAAGTACTCCGTACTCCGTATTCCGTATTCGATGATGCCTTTGAACAGAAGGGGTAATCTTACGTACTCGTACGAATACGGTAGATACCGGTACGTAGTTCTGGGGACCGTACGAGTAGTACGGTACGGTAGTATGTCATCCGTGAAAACAGTTTTACGAAGTATTCGATTATGCCTTGGAACCCTACGGTGCGTACGGTACGAACTCGTAAGAGTATTGTTTATTTACTCGGGGTTCGTACCGTACTCCGTACTCCGCCGTACTTGGGTTGGTATGGAATGGGTCATTCCCAAAATAGTAGGTCGTACCCAGATCGGATCCGTACCTCGGTTTTTGTCTTTTTGGACCCAGATTTTTCTTAGGAATCATGCATGGTGATGATATACATTGTGTCCAGATCGGAATCTGTATCTCCTCCTTAAATGTTTTGTAGTGTAATCCGCCATAATTGGCGATCCGTTGCTGGGTGTGTGTGGGACTAGTACCCTTTTAGGCCTTTTCCGATTTAGGAGTTAGGTCTACCTCATGTACGAACTCGTAATTACCGGTATTTCGTAAATGCTCACGAATAATTTAGATCACTGAATATTTACGAAGTACTCCCTCAGTTACTACGGTATGTACGGTACGAGTACACTCAACACGTGCTGTTAGTGTGATGTGGGGACATCGAGAGCAAAACTAGAGAATTCGGAGATCTACAAAACAAAACAAAACAAAACAAAACAAAGCAAAACAAAGCAAAACAAAACAAAACAGAACAGAACCAAAGCCTATACAACCGCAACCAACACTATCACCAACAAGACACACTACTTGTACTACTACTATCGCACTCGTGGGACTCTGAAACATGCTCTCCGACAACCATTATGGCATCGATCCTTCCGAAGCGGAGGCCACGATGAATGCCGAATCTCCCCACCTGCTGGGAGCGAACGAATGCGTTGAGCTGGCCTTTCGGAGCCCGAGCGGCCGCGAGCGGACCTACTGGACGAACGAGCGGGTTATAGTGGCGGAGGGCAAGGGCCTCTCGGGCCAGACCACTACCAAAAACACCGGAATGAAACAAAAGCTGCTTAGCATCCCGTATCGATCCATGAAGGCGATTGCGGTACAGACCGCGGGGAAATCGATTCTGGACCGGGACACCGAGCTCAAGATCTGGTTCTCGGGGGGGAGAGGAGCGGACGGGTACAAAACAATCGACTTTTCCCGGGACCAAGTGGACCTGGTGATGATGCAGCGGTATTTCAATGACAAGCTCTTTGCGGCGGCGGGCAGCGGGGGCAGCGGCAGTACGGAACGGGAACGAGAACGAGAACCGGAACCGCTCTTCACTCCTTCAATGGCGGCAATGGCGGCAAGCGAAACCGATGACAACCCCAGCAGCGACAGCGCCGGATTTGTCGAAAACTTCCTGGATCTGATCGGCAACGATGCCAAGGAGGTCGATCCGGGTGTCGTCACGGCCCGTTTCGGAGCGGAGGGATCGAAATTTGCCATCCTGATGCCGGGAGAAGACGTCCAGCTGGCCTACCAGGTGGCGAATCGGGACCTCGTCCTGCTCACTTCCCACCGCCTGCTGGTGATCGACGTCAAGGGACTGGGGCCCTCCTCTCGCATCGAGTTTCTGTCCCTCCGCTGGAGCTGTGTCCGCGCCTTCGCGGTGGAGACCGCGGGGGGATGGGATTTCGACGGCCAATTCGTGATCTACACCAGCATCTCCTCGCTCCGAAAAATAAAACAGGATCTCCGCAAGACCCCGGACCTGGAACGAATGACCACCACGATCCAGATGGCCTTTGCCGACCGGTTGCTCGGCGGCGGGAATCCGGCGAGAAAACCACCGACAACGTCGGTGGGCGATTTGGGCCGCTCGAGCGTCGCCGACCGAGAAGCCGTGGTGCCCTACGATTACAAGACGCTGTACGGGGGATCCAACCAGAAGCCCATCGATCCGGCGGTCATCGATCGCCTCTATCGGACCAATCCGCGCCTCCTGCAGGACGACGAGCGCGTCGATATGGCCTTTCGCGGCCGACGGGACCTGGTCGTATTTACCACGAAACGCATCATCGACGTCGACGTCAAGGGATGGTCGGGAAAAAAGGTGAGCGAGCCGGGGGATCTTCTTGTTGCACTTGGGGAAGATGAATCTGGAATATGTATTGTATATGATATTATATTATATAATATATACTTCGTATTACATATTATACGATGCGTTCTCGGTTTGTTGGAGATAGACAAGTGACTTCCGTGAATACAAAAGTTGCTCACCAATATTCTTGTGGATTTTGTTTTCCTCTGGAATCGATGCATCCAATCGTTGCCACACACCGCACTCTGGATCGATAGGTCAAGTACACCTCGATTCCATATTCGTCCATTTTGGGCTTTGGCGTGAAATCTGCGGGAAAACACATGGATCTAGACTCCGAGATCATGGTGTACACCGAAATTCGATGGGAATCCCTGGGGGAGGAACCGGATCCAGGACTGTCGTACCTGGAATGGGACTTTAACAAGAACGTGGTCGATGTTTTGCTGCTCAAACAATACCTTGCGGAACGCCTCCTGGCCACGGATTCCACTCCCCGGACGGTCCGCAGCTACCCTTATCGTCCTCCGTCTTCCTCGTCAGGATCCGGCACGAACGACCCATCCTCGTCGTCGGCGCTGAACGAGATGATCCAAGAGTGGACGGGGGATCACAAAGCGGTCGATGTCGAAACGTGGAGCAACGCACTTCACTCCGGGAGCTACCCGATCCTACTCGCCGACGAACCGGTGGAACTGGCATTCCGGGCGGGCCGCGACGTCACGTGTTTTACCGACCGACGAATCTTGATCGTGGACACCAAGGGTTGGTCCGGCAAAAAGATCCAGTACACGTCGATACCCTACCCGAGCATCAAGATGTTTGCGGCCGAATCCGCCGGCCGGTGGGATCGGGATAGCACCCTTTCCATCTATACCAAAAACCATTGGACCCTCGGAAAAGTCAAGATCGACTTTCGAAAGACCAAGACCGACATTCTGTCCATCGAGAAGTTTGTCTCAACTAAGGTCTTGCAAAGAAGCCACCCACCGTCGGAGGCCAAGGCTTCCGCACCGGTGATCCCGGGCAAGGAAATCAGTGCTCCTCCTGGTGTCAATGGCTTCACCGATTGGATCATCGACTTTTCGGTCGAAGAAGATCCCGAGGTCGCCAACGCTCAATTGCACAGCAATCCTCCCATCTTGTTGCCGGACGAGAACGTCGAGATGGTCTACCGCGAGGGCCGGGACCTGTGGGTCTATACCAATAAGCGTCTGCTGACGATCGACGTCAAGGGCCTATCCGGAACCAAGGTCAAGTACAAGAGCATCCCCTGGAAGGATGCCGTCTCGGCATTTGCCGTACAAACCGAGGGGATCATTGATTTCGATTGCGAGTGCTACGTATACACCAACACTCCCAGCAGTGGATGCCAGACACAGAGGCTCTTGGTCGATAAGAAGAAACCGGAGAAGAACAACATCTTCGAGCTGCACCATTACCTGGGCACAAAAGTGTTGTTGTAGTTGTACGGTGACGACGTGCGTTTGGGAATGACGCATATACAAAGAAAACGAAAGAGTCGACGACAGATGTTTGTGTGGACCCTTGTATCAGTTCAGTAGAAATTTGTTGTCTTGTAGTCCTACAGAATAGTATCATTTGGAAAGGAATCTCATCTGCATTCATTTTCTTTACAAGGGATCCGATCTATCTATCTATCTATCTATGGGATCTGCAGTCGTCTTGTTTCGTTTCCTCGCATTGCTCTCCTGCGGGCATATACGGGGGATCGCTCTTCAAGGACAACACAAAGTAACAACACCAATTCCGATGCACCCTTCCCAACGAATCCATTCTGTACAGATTGTGTTTGGACTTGTTCCTAGAGTCCAGCTAGTCGTTTGTTCTTCGAGCTTGTTCGTCGGCGAGGGTGGTGGCGGGTCGATTTATCCGATGCAATGTTTCTACAATGTTATTTTTTTGTTCTTTCACCACCGACAAGGCTCAATAATCCACTCTCAATCCAGCTCATTTTCAGTGATGAAAGTCTAATGTGTATATACAGTCCAAGTTTGCAGTGCATCAGTTGTGGCTTGTTTTTCAGACCTGTTAGATGAAGAAAATTCACCGTGTGGGTACTCGTATGTATGTATGAATACAATAATATCCTTCGAGTTGCTCGGCCAGACCGGATTACCGTACTGCGAAGTATCAGATTACCTGGTACACCTGTGATACCACTTAGGTCGAAGTGGAGTGCAACGGCACTGAGACCGAGCGGGGATCACAGTAGTAACGCTCCTGAGGTCGACACTGAGAGCTTGATCGAAGTTGAGACCGAAGGAGAGGCGACGGCAAGAGCACACTCGAAGGATATTGATGTAATACTTCGAGTACGGTAGGACAAGTTTCCGATGTAAGCCCGGGCGCGAGGTTACATCTGGCACAATTGTACGCCACGTTGCCGTGCGTTTTTGGACGAATTCTATCGACAAACACAAATTTTGGGTGTTTTTTGGAATACTATAGTATAGTATAGTAGCAACAGCAAGTCGCTTCTCTTAGTTTTGAACGCAGCCGTGACTTGGAAGCAAGCAATGGTATTTGTATTCGCAGCAAGCGGGGCATCCCAGATGCTCAATAAGGGCATGCATTGTTTGTTCACCGATTCGAGTTCGTAGTTTTGACTTTAGTTTGATTTCCAGGATATTTTCATTCGGTCGGAAACTTCCAAAACCAAGAAGCCACGGCGATCGCAATCGCTGCGATCCACACCAGGCTGGAAGCAGTGTCGTAGGAATCGAACCCGGCGTCGGATCGTTGTTGTTGTTCTTCTTCTTCGGGGGTGGGATTCGGCGTCCATCCTGCGGTGTGGACTCTCCAGTGTCGATGTGCCTCGTTTGCAAAGTGTGAGAGTGTGTGTGTGTGTGTAAGTGCAAGTGCAAGTGCCGGAACAGGAGCCTCCCCCTCCGCTGTGCCTGTACCCGGATCGTTGTGGTGGCGGGAGGCCTCCGTTCGCGACTGCATCACTCCCTGAACGGCATCCGTTTCGCCCTCTTCGTCAAAGCCCACCAAATCCCGGATGGAGTTGCAAACGATCCCGATGCAGCTTTTATGGATGCTCCCGTCGCCCCGGATGCTGCCGTATTTCCGCCGATCCCTGGATCCGACGGAGATGGCCTCCAGGCAGGATTCCAACCCCGGTGCCGCACGCGGATGGTCGGTCAATCCGACGGTGACACCGGCTAGATCTGTATCGATTCCGGGAAGCGACGGCGACGGCACATCTTCGTCGTGGCGGCGCTCGCCCGGGGGTTCCGTGCCGGAGGATTCGTTGCCGTTCGGTGACGACAACGACAACGACAGGATTCCCTTCGCCAGTTCTTCCGCGATCGGCACGTGTTGGGTTCGAAATTCCTCCGTTCGACTGTGGTCGTTCTGTTTTGCTTCAGGCGATGGCGTCACCAGCACGTCGATGACCACATACACGCTTGGCATTGGACTTGGCAGCCGACCATCGTGTGGTGAGACTCGTGCTCGCTTCCAGAGGCGCTTCAATTTTTGAATCGCTGCTCGAACGGGTCCCTCCAGAAAGGAAAGCATTGCTTCCGTTCTGTTGGTTTCTGCATCGTCGGGGTTGGAATACCATACTAGATACAGAATGACGAATGGGGGGAACGCAATGGGATCGTTGCAGCCGGTGCCGGGTGCTGTTTGAGTCTCGGTTCCGGGCCTGTTACTATCAATAATTTCGTCGTCGTTGTCGCATTCGTTGTCGCGTTCGTTTTCGTTATCATTGTCGCCCCCTTTGGAATCATCACAACAATCGTGGTCATCGAGATATACGGGCTGTAGCGAGTGTTGTTCGATTTCACTGAGCATATAATACCGTTCGACGCTGTACGGTCTTCCCAGCGTTGTACGCACGGCGATGGAATCATCGCTAATAGAGGATGACAGTAACGGCATGCTGTGTTGAGAACCTGGCTTGGCTCGGACTTTGGTTGCGAGTGAGTGAGTGAGTGAGTGAGTGCGTGAGACGATAGCGCTGCTTAATGCTGTCCTTTCTGTTGGAGAACGGTGCGGTACACAAAAAATGATCACAAGAAAAAAGTATGTTCGATGTTCGTACCGTACGTACCGTCATGGGTGAAGACACATACCGGTACCAATGAATTATGCATGAAGAAAGATCGGAGAATTGATGTAGCAAACCGGATGAGGGGAATGGTAGTGAAGTACAGACCAGCAGACCGGGGAACCACCTTGAGTATACAAGCACACGTACTTCGCGAAAGATCTCACTGTATCAGCAAGCAATATTGGTGCGTACCATATTCCCGGAACGTTCCCTGTAGGTACAGTACAACTCTTACACGAATTCTGCAAGCATCGAATTCTGCAAGCATCGAATCTGCAAGCAAATCTCTTCAAATACAGGCTAAACGCTAACAAGCCTGTAGAGGAGTCTCCCAGCAGAATACAAGCCCACAGCTCACTCTTTTGCTCCTAAACCGATTAGTAGTAGAATAAATAAATAGGTAACCCGTCCTGGTCCAATAGTCCTCCTATTGTACCCGTACGACAAGCCTATCTGTCCTGGTCCCCTAGCCTCTTGCCTAGTGTACCCGTACAGCAGTCTACCTGTTGGTCCCCTAGTTTCGCCTAGTGTCCCCGTACAGCAGTCAGTCTCTAACCTTACTACTCACCATCCTTGTCTCCCTATTGTTTACGCAAATAGATTCTGTTACTTCAGACGGCCCGCTCCAATCCGACGCACGACCGCGAATTGATTGGTCACGGGTTGCACCTCCAACGTCCTTCTGCACCCAGCGTCCGCGAATCAAGATACCGGCGACTCCAACGTCTCTCTGCACCTCTAAGCGTCCGCGAATCAAGATTGGCGACTCCAACGTCTCTCTGCACCTCCAAGCGTCCGCGAATCAAGATTGGCGACTCCAACGTCTCTCTGCACATCCGATAGTCCGCTCCTCCAAGCGTCCGCTAATCAAGACACCGGCGACTCCAACGCCTCTCTCTGCCAGTCGCTTCCCGTCCTTTAGTTGATTTAGATCGAGTAGCAGACCAACTTCTCCAACTGTCCGCACCTCCAAGCGTCCAGCCGACTCGATTTTGGCCGACGACCCGCACCTCCAGACCGGCGACTCCGACGTCTCCCTGCGCTTCCAAGCTCGCACCTCCGGCACGACACCCCTCCTCCGAAGATTCGACAAGCCGCCCAAGTAGCCACTCGCTTCACGTCTTCCATCCTCCAAGCGCAAGCACAACATGCTGACCTACACTGAGTATTACCAGAGCACCCCCAGTCCCCTTGGAGTGGGACCTGCCCGGGACCTGGCCTACCAAACCATCTATGACTACTTCGCTGAGGAAACAGCCACCCCCATTCTCCTGGGCCGGCTCTTGGACCTCTTCGAACCAGAACCTGTGGGGGCCCTAGGAATATTCCTGACCGACACCTTTGGAAAGGCGCGCCTCCGATTGGTGCATGGCCTTCGGAAGTACCCGGGGCCCTTGACCGCGCCAAGTACCAACAAGGGCAAGGCCTTTGGTTACCTGGATGACATCGAAGGCGATGCAGGAGAGCTAGTGCTAGTGGATGCTGCCCTCCTCGAGCAGGCGCCCGAGACCTTGGTGCTGTCCCTCGATCGCCACCTCGACGTCATCAAGCATGCTCACCATTCCCACATGATCCCCATGGTTCTAGGCGATGATCCTCACATGGAAGTCATCACCCCCTTCAAGGCCTGCTTCATCCCCTTCCAATTGGTGCCCTTACTCCTAGGCAAGGGCCTTAGTCCAATCCACGCCTTGAACATCATCTACCCCTACCTTGACACACTCAACCTGGCACTCACTTGCGCCCCCCTCCTGAATACCCTCCGAGCTGCTGGTACCGACCCCACCATTGTTGAGGGAGGTGTCCACTTTGCCACACCCGGCACCCCCTTCCGAGGGGAGCCAGGTCTGACCTTGTACATGCGCAATCAGGTACTATACCGGGACCTCCCGGGCTTGAAGAAACCCTCCCATCCGGGGCAGCCGCCGGCACCCGGCCAACCAGCCGGAGTAGATCCCACGCTAGCAGCTACCCTCACCGCCCTCGCCAACCAACAGCTCAAGCTCAGTGAGGGCCTAGACCAACGTCGCCCCCCTGCCACAGTCAAGAACACCTGGGGCCCCTTGTACACCCAGCGCTTGCTGCTGCTGTGTGGCAAGCTTGAGGAAGCCGACCTACCCCCCATATACCAAGCCTGGGCACAGAAAGGCAAACACGAGAAGACCCATATGATCTTCCAGAGCCAGGTAGCCACATGCGCCGCCGAGTTCCTCATCCAGGCACCCTTGGTCACCACGGCGGCACTCAAGAAGTTCCAAGATGGCAACTTTCATGGTACTGACCCCTTTGACGTGGCGGACGGCATACTCCCTTTAGCTTTCACTCCCCCCAGTGGATCTGCCGCCTCCTTGAAGCGGGAACAGGAAGCTGCAGCCACTGTGGCGGCCTACGACACCATGATCTCCACCGAAGGCAACTCCCTCACCTTGAAGGACTCCCTCGAACTCCAGAAGACCAAGGCCTACCTACCCATCGACTGGACTGAAGCTACCACCCAACTGGAAAGCTATCTCGCCGTCCTGGCCACCATTCTAGGCATGCATCACCCTGTCGTGCAGGGCTACCAGAATGGACTCGCCAAGCTCAAGCTCCAGCAAATGCCCCTCCGCCGAGCAATTGCCGATGAACTAGGGGAGCTCATCACTCCCTCCATTGTGGTATACTACTTCCAAATCCGGGTGCGGGGTTGGCTTGAGGAACAATGGGGATCAACATTCACTGTCCCCTCCCCCGACTTTGGGAAGGACTTCCAAGCCTTCCGTATCACCCAGAACCTCTACTGGCTCCCCAATGTCACCAATGTGCCGGCTCTGAGGCACCTACGTCGCGTAGCCGCCGTGGCTGCCCCTGCTGCAACCCCAGGCACCCCCACGCCCGGCAAGACTACCCCCAGCCCCAACCAAGGCTCCGCCGGAGGTGCCCGCGTCTCCAACCCCAACCTGGATCCCCGGCTACAAACGGCGGGGGTAGCCAACAAAGTCCTACGCGCCCGACTGAGGGAAGTCATGGCTACCATGAAAGAAAAAGGTACCATTCCCTTGTCTCGTCCGGATGGCAACGAGCGCTGCCATTCCTATCACCTTCGAGGAACCTGCTTCACCAACTGCAGGAACATCCAGGACCATGGCGCCATCACTAGCAGTGAACAGGACCAAGTCTGGGCTTGGTGCCAAGCCGCTTTTAATGTCTGACCGAATGGCAAGCGCCCCTTTGGCGCGTTGACCCTGCCCTCTCACTCACCAAGGGGGGCTCTACCTTCCTCCCGACGACTCCCTATGCCTCCCTCTCCGCCATTACAAATCACACCGGAATTAGGTAAGCACAACCCGCGCGCGCGCGCATGTACTCCTCTCGCCGTGTATGTGCCTCCCAAACGTTCTACAGGTTCAACGACCTCCCCCCCATCTCCTCCCGCATCCCTAGTCCCTCCTACGGCTTCGGCATCCCTCCCTTCCTCCCCGCCCACCTTGTCCTTGCCTAGGCCCGAGCTCCTCGTCACTGCCAAGTTGCCTAGGCCCAAGCGCCTAGTCCTCCCCACCCACCCATTGCCTAGGACAGAGCTCCTCGTCACTGCCCCCCCGTTGCCTAGGCCCGAGCTCCTCGTCAACCCCACCAACCCATTGCTTAGGCCCACCCCCCCGCCGACGCCTACGCCAGAGACCCTCCGCCCGGCCCCACTCTCCGTCCCCCTCATCACTACCTCCCTCTACCCCGTCGACCGGCTCGACGTGCACATCAACCGGGCTGTCACGGTCTACAACAACAGCACCAGCTGGGGGGACTTCATCCGGACCATCCGAGGACGGGGTGACATCCATCCTGACGTCGCCTCCATCCCCCACCCCGCGGGGAGCCTCCTTGCCCGCTATGGCAAGGACGGCACCCCCGCCCCCATGTCTGGACCCTCTTGGGATCCACCTCGCATTGCAGCTGCCCTCCAACGGGGTCCGCACCAATCCTCCCACCAGGGCATTGACTTCCTTCGAGAGGAGTATGCCGACATGATGGACAAGCAACAATGGACTGTTCTCCCTGCCAGCCTCATCCAGGACCTACCCGGACTCCGACTGAGCCCCCTTGGCTTAGTCCCCCAACGAGGCCGCCGCCCACGCATGATATCCGATTATACCTACTCGGACGTCAACCAAGACACCGTCCCTCTTGCCCCTGCGGACGCCATGCAGTTTGGCCGGACACTCCCGCGCCTCCTCACCAAACTGCACCGCGCCAACCACCGATTTGGTCCAGTGTATATGTCCAAGATTGACCTTGCCGATGGCTTCTACTGCATCCGATTGCACCCCGACGACACCATGAAGCTCGGCGTCCTGTTCCCCTCTCGCCCTGGGGACGCTCCACTCATTGGCATCCCACTCACCAACCCTATGGGGTGGAAATCCAGTCCTCCCAACTTCTGTGCCTTCACTGAAACCGTTGCGGACTTGGCCAATGCCACTCTTGCCACCGGGCTTGCCGCGGCCCGGCTCACCCCCCATCGGTTGGATCTCCCCTCTGAAACCACCCCCAGCGCGCCTCCCATTGAGCCACCCGCTCCACCCCCCACGGCGCCGCCTCCTCCTCCCCCTACGGCCTCCACGCCGCCCCTCACCCCCCCTAGTAGCACCACTCCCAGCAAGTCGCCGGTTCGCTACTGGGATGTCTATGTGGATGACTTCTGTGGCCTTGCCCAGGGCAACCAATGGACACGCCGCGCCATCAAGCGCGTTCTCTTCCAATCCCTTGACACAGTCTTCCGGCCCCTCGATGCCTCTGACACTCCCTTCCGGCAGGAACCGGCTTCCCTCAAGAAAATGCTCCAAGGGGACGCCACTTGGACCACCAAGAAAGTTATCCTCGGCTGGCTCATCGATTCCGTCCACAAAACCATCAGCCTTCCTCCCCATCGGGTGGCCCGCCTACAGGAGATTCTCCACTCCATCTCACCCACCCAGCGCCATGTCCCCATCCAGCAATGGCACCAAGTCCTGGGGGAGCTCCGGTCAATGGCACTGGCCATTCCAGGCTCCATTGGCCTCTTCTCCATTCTCCAAGAAGCCTTCCGCCACCAGGAGCCACGCAGGCAGCGCCTCCGGCTCACCAAGCGCGTCCACAGCTTCCTTCGCGACTTCCAATGGCTTGCCAATGATCTCTCCACCCGGCCTACCTCCATTGCTGAACTCGTGCCGGACCCCTTCCCGGCCACCTTGGGCGCCTGCGATGCTTCGGGTTTGGGCATGGGGGGCGTCCATTTTGTCCCCCTTCCCACGGGCGCCGTGCAGCCCGTCATGTGGCGGCATGCGTTCCCCCCGTGGATCTCAGCCCAGCTCGTCTCCTTCGACAATCCTGAGGGCTCCATCACCAACAGTGACCTTGAGCTCGCCGGTTCCATTGCCCACAATGATGTTCTGGCTCAGGCTGCTTGTGTCCACGCCCGCACCACCCACAACTGCTATGACAACACCGCTGCTGTCTATTGGCAACGCAAAGGCGCCACTACCACCACAGGCCCTGCAGCCTACCTCCTCCGGCTCCAGTCTCTGCACCAGCGCCTCTTTCAATATGTCCCCCTTAGGGATTACATCCCGGGCCCCGCTAACCACCTGGCGGACCTCCTCTCTCGCTCTGAACTCTCTGACACTGCCTTGCTCCATCACTTTAACACGACCTACCCACAGGACTTGCCCTGGACCTTATGCCACCTTCGGCCGCCCATGCATTCCGCGCTGACCTTAGCGCTGTCCAGAAGACCATGCGCGCCTCAGTCACTGAGCTCTATGCCAAGCGCAAGGATGCCCATTGGAACCAATGGGTTCAATTCTGTTTGTCTCAAGGCTTTGACCCGCGCCTCCAGTCCATTCAGGATCCAATCCCCATCCTCCAAGTCTTTGCCAAACGACTCCATGATGGAAACCTCTCACGTAGCCACAAGCCCATCCGATCTCGCACAGTATCGGACACCATCCGGTCAGTGGGCCAGACGCTCGCCCGCCTGGGGTCCAAAGACCCTCGCACCGACTCCACCGGCAGTCTTGACTTCCGGCTAACTGCCCAGTTCAAGGCATATGCCAAGTTGGACCCAGCCCCCTCCCGGGTCAAGCCGGTCCCCATCACCCTCGTGATGCATGCCCTCCACTTTGCATACCACGAGTCCCCTTCCCCCACCCGACAGGCCATTGCAAACATGATCTGCATCGCCTTCTTTTTCTGTCTCCGACCTGGTGAGTACACTGGTACTACCACGGATGACCAAGCCTTCCACCTACAAGACGTCTCCTTCTACCTTGACTCCCGCATCGTCCACCACGATGGCCCTGCGCAGGAGCTCCAGGCTGCTACCTCTGTCACGCTCACCTTCACCACCCAGAAGAATGGCGACAAAGGGGAAGTAGTGGCGCATGCCAGGAGTGGTGACTCACTATGCTGCCCCGTTGCCGCCTGTGCGCGCCAAGTCCTTCACCTCCGACGCTGTTGCTCTTCCAGCGCTCCCTTCGGTCCCTCCCTCACGCTTGCCAGTTACTTCGATAATGGGGTCCTTACCCTTGTTCGCGCAGCCACTGTCACTTCCTCCCTGAGAGTCTATGCCCAGACCCTCTACCCTACCACTGGCATTGCCCCTGCAGCCATCTCTGCTCGCTCCCTTCGCGCGGGAGGGGCTATGGCCCTGCTCCAGGGCAAATGCGACTCTAATGTCATCAAGCTCCTTGCCAGATGGCACAGTGACTGCATGATGCGCTACTTACATCCGTAATCCCTCCCCATCTTCAAGAATCTTGCCTCTGTCATGTTCAACAATGGAACATACTCCTTCCTGCCCGAGGAATGGGTTCCGGCTGCGGACCCCACTCCTGCTGGCAGCTCTCCTTGAGGCACCCTGGCGCCTCTTCCCTCCCTCACTCTGCTCCAAGCTCCCGCGCGCGCACGCTCTCCACGCCGTTCCCACCCGGTGGCTTATGGCCCATTGGCAGAAAAGGCTTAACAGCCAGAGGCTTAACCGCCCAAGCTGTTAAGCCCGACTGTACGCCGGTGTGTGTGGGCAAAGCAAACCTCTAGCACTGCTTAACCCACCAACCCACCAATGAACTACAAGCATTTCACATCCAGTACTACAAGTAGGTTAGCTACTGAAGCTATCACAAACGTAGCGCGTGATAGTTGATGTAGCAAACCGGATGAGGGGAATGGTAGTGAAGTACAGACCAGCAGACCGGGGAACCACCTTGAGTATACAAGCACACGTACTTCGCGAAAGATCTCACTGTATCAGCAAGCAATATTGGTGCGTACCATATTCCCGGAACGTTCCCTGTAGGTACAGTACAACTCTTACACGAATTCTGCAAGCATCGAATTCTGCAAGCATCGAATCTGCAAGCAAATCTCTTCAAATACAGGCTAAACGCTAACAAGCCTGTAGAGGAGTCTCCCAGCAGAATACAAGCCCACAGCTCACTCTTTTGCTCCTAAACCGATTAGTAGTAGAATAAATAAATAGCCCGCCACGCCCGCCCGCAGAAAAGGCTTAACAGCCAGAGGCTTAACCGCCCAAGCTGTTAAGCCCGACTGTACGCCGGTGTGTGTGGGCAAAGCAAACCTCTAGCACTGCTTAACCCACCAACCCACCAATGAACTACAAGCATTTCACATCCAGTACTACAAGTAGGTTAGCTACTGAAGCTATCACAAACGTAGCGCGTGATAGCAATTCTTGAGCAGATACATACAGCTGACATCTGCGACCAGCAACGTGTCACTGCAACATCTTGATTACCGGTATGTGACTTGAAGATGATAATAATGATGTGATAATCTGATACAATCTATCAAGTGAGAGGATTTTGTAATCTTCTCACTTTTTGTATTTAATCTAGTACAGTACTAGTACTAGTCAATACTAGTAATAATACTAGTAATAATACTAGTAGTAGTACTAGTAGTAGTACTAGAGTTACTAATCTGAAAACCTTCTACAAGAAGGCATTTTGTTCAAGATATTCTCATCCAATCAATATCACACAAAAAAGCATACAATCAACCATTCAAAGATACTGCACCCTATGAAATACTACTACTATCACTACTGGATCAAAGATATCCAAGATGGACTCAAAGAAGACCAACTTGTTGTTCAATGCCAGTACTAGCACCGCAAAGTCAAATAACCCCGGCAAGTCTGGCATCAACCCTACGCAACATACAAGGTAAGAAGAACAGCCAGCAAAATTCAAAGAAACTAGAAAACACTAGGTTTACTGGGCGCAACCAGTAGAAGTTGAAGGGAATCCTAATCACTGAAGATGTAAAAACAAAACACTTCTTGTTCATCAAACTTTGAAAAAGATTGGAAACCATGGGCGGGAACAAGTGTGTCCCCAAGGTTGCAACAACCATTCTTCTTGAAACACTAACCCAATTTGTGAGAAAGGACTTTGCCCCGTTTAAACCAAAACCAGAGGACCATACCAAAACTGTGACTACTGATGATGGTACAGAGTCAACTGAGAATGATGGGGGAATGCAGTCCACTCTTGAGGGCATGTACCAAGAAGAACTGAAAATCAAGGCTGAGGAAGGGATCAAGTACCAGCAAGATATGGAAAAGATGTACCAGGTCACCCTAGAGTAGATCAATAATGGAATGAAGGCCAAGCTCAGAGGCATGGACAAGTCGAAGGATATCACCAAGGGGAAAGTTTGTGATCAAACTCATCAAGCTCCGACGACAAGTGTGCTACCAATCCAACCGGACCGAGGTACACCACCCACCACCCGCCAACCACCAACCAATGTACTCAGGTCCATGAGCAAGCTCATATGCACCCAACAAAGTGGAATGGATCTGGCATCATATGTCAATATTATTTTCCTTCTGAATCCGATTCGTTGAGAGTCTGATTCAAGGACTTCTGAAGAACAGCGACGCTGCGTTAGTGTGTTAGTAGACGAACGATTGTACTCTACGCGTGACAATTGTGTTTGGATACTTTCGGCAACGGATAATCGGACTACAGGCGAGACTAGGGAAACGCCAGATCTCCTCTTGCTGTGACTTATTCAGATTGCAGCGAGACAGACCTTGGTATGTAGATTACAAGTAGTTGGTAGCAACTAGTGTGAATTTTGGGATATAAATCAGTTGAATGTTAAAAGTATGAGATAAAGTGAAATCTTGCCGAAATGCAAGATATCTCTTTTATTGAGATGAATACGTTGCAACTGCTGTTGCGTAGTGCTGAGATTACTCGCTGATTATTTCCGTACATGTATTAGTCGTTGACCATATATATATTTATATGCATGTATATGTATTGTGTGGGAATCACATGCCAACGGTTTTCTTCTCTTGTTCCGTTAGGAAGACTCCATGAAATGTTTATCATTAAGGTCAGGAATTGCTCCTGTAGCTCGTGTGATATTTTATGAAATCAGAGTTTGCTCACCGAAGAACAATGGCAATATCGTAGGACAGGGATTGCTCACCGTTTATGCGCGATGGGAATCAGTGTGCCGTGGGAATCGATATCCCGTGGGAATCGATTACTTAGATGGATACGGGACTCATTGATTCATGTGCGTAGGAAATCTACCCTTTGGTAGCTTTGATACTTCTGGTCACGAAAGGAATTTAATACTCCCCATGTCTCCTTGTGAAGGGTCATCACGCTCTACATGATGCTTCCATCATCCTGGAGAAGGTCGCCAGTATTACCACAGAAGTGGAAGATGGGCCTGAGCAGTGGATACACAACTGAGTGACTCCAATGCTTGGTAAGAATGTCTGCACAGTTATCCTTACCTGGGATGTGCATCATTAAAATGAAACCTCTCGCTATCATGCTCCGTACGTAGTGAAACGATAGAATGTTATGACGCTTATGCAACCTTGCGTAAGGAAAGGTCGACGTCTGGATCATCTTTTCGTTGTCACCCCAAGAGTATGAGATATCATGGACTCGTGTTCCAAGGTATCGGAATGAGTGGCGTAGATCGACAATCTGTTCGATGCAAGTTCTTCCTGCAACAAATTCAGCTCCAAAGGTGGCTGTTTCCGTAGTAGACTGCTTCTTCGAAAACCACATCATGGGAGTCTTGTTCGCGAAATGAAGTATGCCGGTAACTGCCTTGCCACTGAGAATATCATGCATGAGGTTGGCATCATAGAAGTGTGATAACACTACTGTCTTTCCAAGCGGTGCAGGAGCGTCGTCGGGTAGCTCCTCAGAATGCTCCCCATAGACGGTATTGGACCAGTCGATGGTGTCGGGTTTAGTCAATATAAAATCGGGCGGTTCCACACGGAATCTGATTTTAAAATGTCTAAATTTGGAGATATATCCATAGATACGTTTAGCACGGTCGAGATGCCCATTTCGTGGCTGAGCTCTGAAACTTGAGAGCGTCATCACGGCTGTTTGTACATCGAAACGGCCAATAGCGATGATCCATTGCAGTGAACCGCTCATACTTTGGTATTTCTGTATACCGGTTTCTTCAAGAAAGGCTGAGGAGTCCAATTCAGGATGATCGTTCTCCGCGATGGGCGATTGGAACCTAGTGCTAGGTTTGCATCCGAACATTTGTTCGTAAGATGCTTCCATCTTTTCGATGAACTTTATGGGATTCATGCACAAAACACCATGTTCGTCGCGCTCAAATCCACATCCTAAATGAAAGTTCATAGGTCCGGATCCCTTCAATTTGAAGTTATATGGTGACGATTGCAATATCTTCAAGAAGGAATTGGGATCGGCCATGCAGAGACATAGGTCATCGACATATGTGCATATAAGCTCATATACACGTTCACCATGCTTGTTCGTTCCGGGTTTGAGGAATATTTCCGGTTCTGCGCGGGATCTTTCGAAGCCGAGTTCGATGAGACAAGCCGCGAGTAAGTCTCCAAAACACTTGCCTGAAGACCTGAGACCATATAGGGCTTTGTAAATGACCAATAGGTGACCCTCCAACGATCCGAATTCGGGACCTGCCTTGATGCATACTTTCTCGCAGGTGACTGCTTCTAAGTAGGCGTTACCTATGTCGGTACCCCATGCTTCTAGATCGTTGAGTTCAGCTAGGAATAGGCACATACGTAGACCGCGAAGAGATACGACGCCTGCGTAAACACTGTGGATAGGGGCCTCAGTGAGATTACCGTTAGCAACGAGGCGAGCCTTGTGTCTTCCGTCGTGTTTGACAGCGTATATCATGTGTACCTTGATCTGTTGGAATCCCGGGGGAATGGAGCTTGTCTTGTATACGCCTTTATCAATGAATGTATTGTATTCATTGAGTTGTGCCATTTCAAGAGTGGTGGCATCTTCCCATTTGGTGTTCCCGTTGGCTTGATCAAATCGGAGGGCTTCTTCGTGGTTACGAGGCACTTTGAATCCATATTGATACTGCGGAGTGGTACGGAAAGAACGTAGTTTGGCTTGATGCACGAGTCGATCAAGTTTCTTGGTTCGTCGGGCTAGGTTGGTGATTCTCCTGAGACGTTTCCAACCTGGGAGGTCAAGCAAGTTGTTGTCTTTCCCATATTTTGCAACGGTGACTGGGTCATCAGCCGCAATATTGGCCAGAGGTTCATATGTGCGTTCCATATTCTCCCATTCAATCCAAAGGTTATACTTGGAACCTTTGTATTGAGGGTGCTTGTTATCCAGTGGACCTTGGTGTCCTAGGATGCGGCGAAACGACCAGAGTTTGCCGTCTTCTTGTGTTGAATCACGATGGATGTAATTCATGACGTCATTGTATGCAATGATATCATCGAGTTCGTCATCGGAGTGTTTGCACTTGAACTTGATGAAGTCTTTATTGCGTTCAAGACTGTCTTCAACATCGACAATGGTGAGACGTTTCCGGGTGCCATCGAGATTGGTTACAAGGAAGGAACGTCCTTGTAGATCGGCAATCGGGATCGTAGGAATGGTAATAGGTTTACCATCATCGTCAAATTGTGCGTTGCCTTCTTCGTCGGTAACAACTACCTGTGATGGGTCTACTGAAGGAGTAGCGGGGTTGGTGTGTGGAGTTGTGACGTCACTAACATCAAAGTATGCTAATTCCGGTGGATCAAAATCATCTTCAGTAAGGAGAACGCCATCAGATGTCTTGCTGAAGATGTGTGTCGTAGGAGGACCATCAAGACTCTCCCCATAGTTGTTAGGGAGTGGAGAAGGTGACCAGCTTGGGCTGTCATCGACCTTCGTATAAAGAAAGCTCGGTAACGAGGGGTGGGTGGGTGGTTGAAGATTTGGTTGAGTGCCAGGTGCGTGGGGCGTGGTATCTGTTGGTGCAGATGGAACGGTGTCATCGGCGGTGTCAGAATCAGCAGGTGAACCGTTAGGGGAAACTGAGCTGTTTGGTTTAGTAGACTCGTCAATGAGTTTATTCTGATTGGTATGCTCCCCATGTTTGAAAGCTGGAGCGTCTCCAGTGGCGTATATACGGGGTAAGGAATCCTTTGCATTACGCCATTTGATGAAACCATCATCAGTAAATAAGCCCGCGCGCTTGTTACGTGACTCAGGTGTAAGAGCAGATCGAACACCGGACCGGTCAAGTAACTTGTTGGTAACTGGATCCCAGATTCGAAAGCAGAGTCCATTGCCAACATGTTTGGCGATGCCGACGAAATGACCGAGGCGTTCGGTAGATTTGGTACCGAAAGGGGAGTCATTGGTCTTGAAATACACAGGTTCAAACCAGAAGAAACTGGTGTATGCGCTGATGTCGCCAATTGTACCCGTGGCAATGAAGATCGGTTGTTTATCGGACAGCGTAGGGTCAGAGACAACATTAAGGAGACCCGCGACGTATGTCATGCACAGTAACCACATGTGTGGTGGTGTGCCGGTACGATCCATGACGCGATTGACAATGCGTTTGAACGTTTGGTATCGTCGTTCGAATTGATTCTGATGTTGATGGTACGGTTCACTTTGCCAGAGTCCAATCCATAACATCTTGAGGTAATCCATGACTTTCTTGCTTGATTAATAGTTACCGTGGTCGCAAAGAAGGCGGATGGGTCTGCCCCATTTTCGAACAAAGTTCTGAAAGCAGGGTAGAAAATCGCCGGTGGTACGCATTTCTTCAACGTGAATAATATGCGATTTTCGGCCGAAGAAGATCTGAGCAATCTTGGATCCACCATCAATTGCTGGGACATCTGAATAGACTGCATCGGACATAACATCGTCATTAAAGGGGCGAACGTTCATGGCCGGTTGAGGGGAATGAAACCGTTTGAAAATGTTACCATCAGGGCTAACCGCTAACGAACCGTATTGGGTTGAGTTTTCAAAAGTAGCTTTGATGCGATCGGTGGAAACCCAACAAAAGAAAGGTTTCAGGGATAAGTAGTCATGTTCGTTGGGGTATCTTTCGCGGGGCGTAGCTGCAATGCGTGTAGTGTCACTGGCTGTACAATCTGTCGGAAACGCAGTGACTGTTCCAGAGACTGCGGTTGGTGCGCAGCATGCGAGACGTTCTTGATGAGCATAGTCAGTGGAAGTAAGCCAAAAGGAGCGATCGTTGTTCTTATGATCATCAATCGGAAGAAAGGGAGATCGGGTGGAATGGCTGGAATACGAGCTGAGGGATGTAACCGTGGAGGACCCGGGAGAAACAGATATATCGAATCCTTCAAGGCAGCGTGGGTTCCCATATTCGTCGTAATCGGCATAGGGAAGTTGCTGTGGTTGGGGAGGATATTTCTGGAGAAATTGTTCATCCTTTGCACTGATCGTGGTATCGAGAACAGATGGGTCCCAATGTTTATCGGACGTCATGATAACATGTGGTAACGTGTCAAATTCGACAGTCGTATACTTTCGCATCGCAAGGTATGGTAAGCCGTGTCGTATGCTAAGAGGCAGTGCATAGCCATCGGAGGTGGTGATGACCTGTCCTCCGCCTGCTTTGATGGACGTGTCGTCTACAGTGGAAAAATATGCTTCCATCTGGCCGGATGACAATATAGAAGGATGTCGTCCTGTATAGGCACATTCATTGAAAATGAGAATGACGGGGCCTCTGTTCGACATGGAATATGCTCCGCATGTAGCAATGGGAATGTTTTGTACCTGATGATTGTTAATGCCGGTGACGTTAACATATCGTGGTGGAATATCCTTGGAGATGAGACATGCATCATTACCGATGATACAGCCATTTGCGCCGCGATCAACCATGGCAAAGCCAGGGCTAGTAACCGTAGTTTTGTGTATACGGTATGTGTATGACGTTACGGGACCATCATTAGGAAAGGTGAGATCATCCTCGGGAGTGTACCACTGGTGAAAATTGGCGGAATACGATGGTGTTCCGACAGGTATTTGGGTGTCACCGTCCTTTTTGTACTGAATGTCAGGGTTGTTTGAAAGGAATCGAGCTGGATGCGCGGGTGACACGGAAGACTTGAGAGGTCGCTGGTCCTTAGACGAGGAGGTCGTGGATTTGTATACACCTAGGGATGCATGGAAAACGCCTCTACGATCATTCTCTACAGCAGGATGTAGGCCTGCTGCGGAATTGGCATGCTCATCCTTGGTCGAAGTACCGTCTTCTTGGAAAGATACCGAGTGTTCATGTTGGTATGCCTTCCGGGTAACGGGTTTGACACTGTTGGGGTCAGGTTGGTCCGTGTTAAGTAAGTCGTGTCGCAATGAGGCAACCACGATTTTCTTGCCTTCCGGAGAAAAACTAAGCCAACTCTTCATGTCCTGGCGTGACAAGGCCTTCCATATGTTTGTAGGCAACCTTGTGGTAGGGTCAGGGGTACGTCCAGCCTTGAACACAGCATAATCTTGATAGTCTCCTTCAAATTCAATGGGGAGAGCATAGTCATCATGGTGTTGGATCGAGTCAGAAGAGAAATCATGAACGTGTGCATGTACGGTCGATCGAGGAGCAGACATCGCAGACTGGGAATCAAGTCGAGTTGCTTCGAGTAAAAGCGTGATTTTAAGATCATGGATAGCAGCGGCTTCGCCAACTGCATCCGTTACGGTGCTATTCGTCCCACCTGGATCCTTGACTTTGGCAAATTGTTCGCTTAGCTGGAAGCTGGAATAACATGCCTGACACAATGCTGATTTTACGGTGTGATACTCGAGGGGCTTGTTGGGAGGACGGAGCTTGTTAAGGTGATTCAATTCGTCAAACCAATGTGTGATGAATTTCACTTTGGATTCCTTCCAATTGTTGAGGTTCAACTTGAGCAACGCTTGTAGCTGGGTCGAGTTGTCGTATACCTTTGCTTTTGATTGGCTATGAAGGTTTACGAAGTCGAAGTAAGCCTGGCGTCCATCACGAGTGGTAGAATGACTGTGTACACATGATGCAGAAAGGTCACTCTTGAAGACTTCCAACATTAGTACCCAGAAGAAGGCACATTGTTTGATGTAGAGATCACGGGTGTAACCCATGAGCGTGGCTGGAGGCCAAGTTTCATCGAGGAATGTCTCTGTATCGATGTCGTATGCCTCGAGTTTAGCTTTGAAACCTACGAGCCAGTGTTCAAATCTCGAGTCATTCGTGAGGGGTGTAAAGGACTTTTCATCTCGTGCTTTTCGGCACCATGATTCGTACTTTACCTGCTGAAGTGACTTTTTGTTACTTCCTGCCGGAGGAGGTGGTGGGTTCAGAACAGATTCGTTACGCAAGCGTTGGGCACGTTCTTCGCGGAATGACTGGAATTCCCTGTATGTATATGACTTTACATCCTTCCAGTTCCTCTTGTCTTCTTCTAGAGCGACATCGGCTTCTTGTAGGTCGATAGCGAAATCCGCAAGTGCTTCTATGCTCCTTTGGATGGAGCGAGGGATATGCGTTGCCAATCCTCGTTCCATATAGGTAAGTTCACGTGCAAAATCCGGTTCGATAAGTGCGTCGAGGAACGACTTCCATTCGCATAACCCGCCCTCTTTGAGAGCTAGGCACAACTTGCTAGTAATCTCACTTGTTACGTTGAGTAATGATATGAGTATCTTTCTCATATCAGCATCGAAGCTGGGAAAGCGTTCGATAGTGGTGACTTCGGCGTCATTCTTCTCTTCGCCTCCGAGTGCATTGCCGGCCATTACCGGTACCGGTATGTTCGGCATCTGTGGTGGTTCGGAGTCTTGGAAGGAAGTGCGTGGTAACTGAGAATGGGAACTGCTTCTTGTGCGATGTGCGACGTGCATATGCCAGCGTAGGGATTATGATTAATTCCGTTTCTGTTCCTTCTTGTGTGCAAGCCTTCTTAGAGCTTGCGACTGTTAATCTATTATTTTCCTTCTGAATCCGATTCGTTGAGAGTCTGATTCAAGGACTTCTGAAGAACAGCGACGCTGCGTTAGTGTGTTAGTAGACGAACGATTGTACTCTACGCGTGACAATTGTGTTTGGATACTTTCGGCAACGGATAATCGGACTACAGGCGAGACTAGGGAAACGCCAGATCTCCTCTTGCTGTGACTTATTCAGATTGCAGCGAGACAGACCTTGGTATGTAGATTACAAGTAGTTGGTAGCAACTAGTGTGAATTTTGGGATATAAATCAGTTGAATGTTAAAAGTATGAGATAAAGTGAAATCTTGCCGAAATGCAAGATATCTCTTTTATTGAGATGAATACGTTGCAACTGCTGTTGCGTAGTGCTGAGATTACTCGCTGATTATTTCCGTACATGTATTAGTCGTTGACCATATATATATTTATATGCATGTATATGTATTGTGTGGGAATCACATGCCAACGGTTTTCTTCTCTTGTTCCGTTAGGAAGACTCCATGAAATGTTTATCATTAAGGTCAGGAATTGCTCCTGTAGCTCGTGTGATATTTTATGAAATCAGAGTTTGCTCACCGAAGAACAATGGCAATATCGTAGGACAGGGATTGCTCACCGTTTATGCGCGATGGGAATCAGTGCGCCGTGGGAATCGATATCCCGTGGGAATCGATTACTTAGATGGATACGGGACTCATTGATTCATGTGCGTAGGAAATCTACCCTTTGGTAGCTTTGATACTTCTGGTCACGAAAGGAATTTAATAGTCAAGACAATCAAATAGCACCATGAGGTCCTCAAGTTGCTTTGAGGAACTGTGATCTGCAAGACCCTTGTTTGAGTATGAAATAAAGGAGAACATCAAGTTTGCAGCAAAGTACTCCACTTACAAGGACTATCAGAACACACTGTGCCTGTTGCTTAAGCCCATCCACAAAGCAATTGAACAGCACTTCCTAGCAACTATCATTTTAGAGGGATGCGACAAAGACACCAGCAGTGAGCTCAAGAACACCCTTGCAAACAACTACTTCTTACTTAATGACCAATACCCCTCAACCATGGCGACTGCACTCAACATGCTCAATGCATTCAAGTTCACAAAGCATGGAAAGGGAGAAACAAACAGCAGAGCAAACAACTCCACCAACAATGGAAACAATCAATCTTCAAACAGTGATCAACAAGGGAAATAAGGCACTCCCTGAACAACCATAGAAACTGCAGCATTTGCAACAACCAGAACAAAAGGAAATGACTTTGCCTCTGATGAAACAAATCACCGTCTGCCAATCAATGACGTGGGGAGTGTTACACCCTATGGGGGCAAGTATTACCAATTCTTCCATCTTGCTGGTGTTGAATTTGATGCCAAAGAAGGTATCAAAACCTGATACCTCCTGACAACTAGCAGCAATGGTATTGAAACCTACTAGGAGGAACCAGACAAAGAAGAATCAGATGATGAGGATAACTTGGTGTCCACACTTGAACCACCAGCGCTCATTGAGCATACAAAGCCAGACAATGAAGATGATTGGCCTGTGGGAACAGGCAGTTCCATTGAATACAATGATTGGCCCAGTGATGCCACGTCAGTGTTGTATCCCTTGATTGGATTATGGTTGTACGCAAATTAGCGTACAAACTTTTTGGATTTTTTCCATTACATCATCTGAGTTCTTGCTAGTAGGCATAATGAAAGGCAACAAACCCAAGAAAAGTAACAATAAACCACCAGCAATACTTGTACTAAATAACACAGATATCATGTTTTTCTTATTTACTGGGGTATTTTTGGCTACTTTCTGCAGAAATCGGATGATTTTTGAACATCGGGCCGTGATTCTTTCGTGATTCATTGTCTTGTCCATTGTCCTTCCCTGCCCAAGCCTAGAACACAGCTCTAATACTGCAGGAAAATTGCTGAAATACTCCATAATAACAATAGCAAGGGGTGGTGAATTTGAAGCAACACTTGCCGCCATTGATGCAAAGCTTGCGACCGAATCGTGAATCAATATGAATCTGGATCCATTTCGATTGTTAACACAAGTCCAGACCCAGGTCAGTCCGTATTTCCTTTATTATTGAGCAAATCCTCCTCAGTCCACTCTTCTACTAGATTGTAGCTCTGTTAATGACTATTGGCCATCCCATCGTGGATCTCTTTTGAAGGAGAAGGGTCTATGGATAGTCTCAGATACAAAGTTCAAACCAGTTTGGGTGACGTGGTTGAGACAATCAGGCAATAAGCCGCCATCAACATCTCAATGGAAGTCCAGGCCCTTGCATAAACTTGCATTCAAGACGGCAAGACCTTCACCTCAGGGCTCATTCAATGGTTGTGCCAAACCTACCAGGATCTCCAAAAATCCAATTCTTCCTCCAGGAAGGAAAATTGGAGATATGTCTCCCATTGCGCACAAACCATATTGAAGCACCTCGACAAGGCTCAGAAGGCGGGAGCCAAACTGGGGGGGATAAGTCAGTGATAATGTGGGGCTGCCTGTAGAGAAGACAGGCAGCACTGGAATTCATGCAAGATAGCTTTTCCAACCACTTTGTTGTACAAACAGTCCTCAATGAGCACATGTGACACAGAGCTGTCATGCACAACAAAATGAACACTCATCTAGCTGCCCTGAAGAAGGCACAAGAAGAACTCATGAAGGAACTCTGCTCCCTGAAAGGCCAGGTAGATAATTTCCCAAGAAGGCTTGATTACCCCCACCAGGGCCAAACGGGATGATCCCTGGTTTCAGTCCCACTGCGGACTCCCAACAAGAAGAAAAACCCAATGATAGTCAGCCTGGTGTATATCACCACATGACTGGACTCAACCGGAATCCCACAAAGCCCCAGCCCACGCACATGCAGGAGCAACAATACATTCCAAGAGCGTGTAGAGGTCACGCTTGAAAAAGGCGCCAAATCAGTTTTCGTGGTCTCTGAAACCTGTCTCACCGGGTTGTGGTATTTGGGGTCACGCGTGACTGCCTTGTGGCTTAACAACAATTTTGAAGCTCCCGGTTGTGGACTCAAAGATCCACTGTGGACAAGGTTAGGCGCGCCCACCGTGAGTTCTCCCCCCAGTTGAAGTGATACTACTATAGTAGGGAGAATGGGATTCATTCAAAAAACCATGTGGGAATGGGATACCAACTACACACTGTAATAAATATTACAGGGTCCCAGGGAAAACTCTCAAGAGGAAAGAAGCAACAACAAACTCACGGCCTCCACGGTGGGGCAGTACGGATGGGTTGTGGGTTTGAATGGGATTGGAGCCTACTTTGTAGCTTGAAGTTGAGCAACGGCAGACATGGTGGGTTAGATGTTACGGTAAGTTTTTAGATATTTTTATCAATAAAAAAATTCAAAGCGATATTGCAATTGAAATCAATACGAACTATTCTGTGTATGAAATTGTGTGCTATTGAGTTTTAGTGTCTACAATGACTTTGAGATACTTCTCAGCTAGTTCTGCAATACAATTGGAAAAGAACTGGGTTTTTTGATAATTGGAATTCAGATGAGACTTCAAGGAGAAGGTTCTATTGATGTTCGAATACAATTGAACAAATGCCAGATGACCAAGGAATGTGTCATTGACTCATGACTGATGGAGTGTGTCAATGACGCGTGATTGGACTGATGGAGTGTGTCAGTGACTCATGACTGAAGTGTCTATGCGTTGTTCAGCGTAGCATAGTAGATGACTGCATAAACCATAACTGTTGGAAATAGTATGTCCACGCACGACTGACTTGTCTGACTAATAGGGGAATAAATGCGAGCCGGGCGAGTTTCACCAATGATGCACCTGCCAACACATGGTTGACACCTAGTTGCTTCGTTATCAAAGATATTAGCCAGTCAGATCACAATCATGATGTTGAGGTTCCATGGTGAAACCCCACTGCATATCCACCAATAACCATCGGAGGCATGAGCATCTCATACTTTATTTACTTGTATCTAACCAATAGGATATGAATGATTCTTTAAGGTTTTCGCAGCTCACCTATCGTAAGCTACTGATTACAACAATAACACACGCAACACACGCAACTCTTCAGCATCATCTTCAATCACTCCAATCCACCAAAGCCGTATCCTGATCTCTTTTGTTCCATGATGTGCCCAATCCAGCTCTCTCTCTCTCTCTCATTTTGGTATCTCGAACCTTGCCCCTTCTTCCTTCTTTATCTTTGGCAATGTTTCGATCCGGAATAGAAGTACGTACCATTTACTGCATATAGTACTGTGCCATTTAATTGACTTGTAAATTCTCACTTGTTGTGCGAGAGTGAGAGGCTTCTCGAGCATCGAACCTGCTTGGCGACTGGGACTCGTGCTGTCGCGCACCTACTCCGGCGAACGCTGATCTTGTGGGATCTTCTAGCAGACTCCTAATAAAGTCATTTCAACACATCCGTTCCAACACCAAGCCATGGTTGCTGTCGATTATTATTATTTATCGTAGTGTCATAATATTATTATTATACCATTGACATTTGGTTCGATCGATGACGGAATCGAGAAACGTCGAACTCACACGAGACCTTGAGTGGTGCCCACAGGCGTCGGCCGTGCTACACGTACGTACTGCGCAACGAGCAGCATTCGCGATCGTTTTCTCGATCCCAACCCGGTGGCATACACAAATACATATACAAACAAAGTCCCCGTGGATGCTTTCGATCGAATCTCTGCTAGCAAGTCAAGTCAAGTCAAGTCAAGTCAAGTCCCATGTATCGTTCTCGGTGGTTGTACAGTGCTAGTTACACGAGCACGAGGCGGCGATTCGTTCCATAGCCTCTGGCATGCCGATTTTCACCCGCAGGGTCCCATTCGAAGCGTCGAACGAGTGTTCGGAATCCTCGGCCAAGACGTAGTTCTCGGTACTATCCATACCGCTGCGGTTGGCAACGGCAGCATCGGCATCGGCATCGCGGCCGGGCCGTTTGTCGTTGGGTATTTGTGTTTGCTTGGCACAGAACTGTGGGTCCCGAATCGATTCCGGGTGCGGGAAGACGACTTCTACCGCCGCGAGCATGAGGGGCAATAAGGGAGGCGATGACGATGATCCCTCGCCCGGTGGTCGTGGCGTGGCCATCGCCATCGCTATCACCGGTTGTGAGCTGCAGTTTTGTTGCGGGGAGGGATGTGCATCGGGGGTTCTATTTCGGTTTCGGTTTGTGTCAAACAAGCAACAAGAACGCGAGATGCGTGCATCATCGGTGCTCGAAGAAGAACTCCCGTACCGGGTGTCCCCGACGATGGGATGCCCGATCGACGCCATGTGGCGACGCAGCTGGTGCTTCCGTCCCGTGTGCGGAAACAAATCCACCAGCGTCAGTGGCACTCGCGCTCGCACTGGCATTCGCACTGGCACTGGCCCTCGGTGATCCATCGCCATCGCTCCGCCCGCATCGGTTCCGGTGTTCGGTTCGGGATTCGGGTGGCCACCGGCCGAGTCCTCCCCAACCGACGCAGCAGCAGCAGCAGCAGTAACAGCAACAGCAACAGCCACCACCTCCCATCGCCTCACGATCCGGTACTCCGTTAGGCATTCCTTTCCGCTCTGTGGGGATCGAACGAACGAGGCCTTCCCGGCTTCCCCCTCTATGTGACCGTGGACGATGGCTCGATACCGCTTGACCAGGGATTCGGCCCGCTCCTCAAAGACCCGGCTCAGGAATCGAGCGGTGGACCCCGTGCGAGCCACGATCAACAATCCGTAGGTCGGCTGGTCGAGGCGATGGACGTACGCCGGACGCCGCAACGCATCGTTTTCGTTTGTGTCGGCACCACCATCCTTGTCCTCCACTGCGTCGTCGACGTCGTCCGCGTCGTTCCAACAGATGGGATCCGCCGTCGGCAGCGGAGGCAGACAATGCAGCAGCAATTCGTGCATGCTTACTTCTGGGTCGCGGGTGTTGTTCGACGCAGCGTGCTTGCAACTTTTGCCGCTTGTTCCCTTGTCTGCCGCATTGGCATTGGCATTGGCATTGGCATTGGCATTGGCATTGACGTTGGCATTAACATTGGCATCGGTAACAGTAACAGCGGCCTTGTTGACGCTCATTCCCTGGGGCTTTACGACCACCGCGAGGCATCGATCCATGTAGGCAATGCGCAGCTTTCCCCCGATGCTTCGATCCAGGACCTCCCGGGTGGAGCGCCCCCTATTTCGAAAATTCGGTTCCCTGGGCGGCAGCTTTCGTCGGATCCGATCTCCGGGGCGCACCTTGGTGCCGCATGTTCCTTTTCGAAACAGCCACCGGGTGCTCTCGCTCTCGCATTCGCTCTCGCATACAACCAGTGCCGGTGATCCGTTGCCGTTGCCGTTGCCGTTGTCATTGTCATCGCCGCCGGTGTTGTTGTTGTTGTTGTTGTTGTTGTCGCGATCGTTGCTTCCCGCGGAGGAGGATTCCTCGTGCTTGCGTTTGTGTTTGTGTTTGCGTTCGTCGCAAGGACCATGCGAGTCGTTCATTGGGCCGACCCAAAAGACCCCCTTGCGGATGCTTTTTTTTGCGCTGCTCATCGTCGGAAACAGTTTGGGCCAGCACCGCCGGACGACCTCCGGCAGCGGATAGAGATAGTGCGCGGAGGCGGAGGGTTCGTGTTCGGCCGCGGCCGCGGCAGAAACAGCGAGCGCAGCATTTGCAGTTGCAGTTGTATTGTTTCCCGGGCCGGCAGCAGCGGCAGCGGCATCCACCAAACCATCGTTTGCCGGTGAAAAGGTTGTTTCTTCAAAGAGAAACTCTTTGCGCCGGCTACTGCTGCTGCTGCCGTTGCTGCTGCTGCCGTTGCTGCTGCTGCCGTTGCTGATGCCGCTGGGGGTGGCTGTTGGCAGTGAGCGATCATCGCCCCGGTCGGTACGCAAGGTTTGATAGTGTTTGGGCGCTCGGTGTTCCCCCTTGTCTCGATTCCGTGCATTCGACGTCATTGTCATCGATGCCGACTCCATTGTTTGTTGTCCCGCAATCGGATTGGATTGGATCGTATCGTATCGTATCGTATTGGATCTATCGCCTCGATTTTTTGTTGGTGTTGACTATTGCATTGACTGCGCGTATGGTACCAACTACGTACAAGTAGGTACGTATTTTACGGTAGATCCATGCTACTTGTCGTTCGTGCCTCCGCAACTCCGAGCTCTTGTCTCGACACAAAACTCGGGTCCGGTGTAGTGTACTATGCGTTGTAGTGTATGATGCGGTGCGGTGCGGTGCGGTAGGAACCAATTACTCTCCAAATAACAACACGACAGCACGAAGGATGTCTACATCTATTAAAAGTACGAGTACCGCACTACGAGTACGATACGAGTACTTATTCGTACTGTTCCTAGTAATTTTTCTCTCCATAGACGGTTCATATTGATTCGAAGGACTTCGTGAGGCTGAATAAAGACAGAGGAGTCCGGAGTTATCGAAAATAAGCAATGGTGGTGCCAACGTCAATCTTTTTCGTACGAATCGATCCAGCATCCAGTCACACATGAGACCGAAATCCAAACGTGACCCTACGGTACATATTCGTACTCGTACCGTACTGTACTGCACGATAGTGTACCGGTAGGCGACATCCGACAACCGAAGATCACAGAGACGTTCCAAAACAGATTCCGATGATGCGAGAACATTGAAACAAGATCACTCATTTCTATCTACTAGAGATCTTCCACGAGTGAACAGGAGGCCGATGACCGCTTGTAATCAGTAATCAATGACTCAAGTTGGAGTTGTTTTAAATAACGGAAGGCTCAATCCAACCGTTGCTGTTGCATCGACAATGAGAGCATTTTATTTCATTTCATTCCATCCGAAGGAAGAGGAGCACGTCTCTTTTCAAAACAACTGTCCTAGCACAAGCATTCATTATATTTGGTCAAAACTTCGTTGTGTAAACAAAGTTTCATTGTTTCTTTCGGACAACGCACCGCACCGCACCGCACCGCACAGCACCACTCCACCCTCATCCACGTTCGCTGATCATTTGTTTCCGTGCCAAGGAAGACGCACAACTTAAGTGACTATCGATTGGGGCAGTATCGGCCGTACCTTGGCGTTCGCCGCAACAAAGGCCGCGCTGCCCAGTCGTCGCAGTCGTCGCAGTCGACACACACACACACACACCAGGCACGGGACACTCGCGGTATTGGGAACGTGTGCATGTGTGTGTGTGTGCGCCAGTGTGTGTGTGTGGGTGGGTTCCAAAGGAAAGAACCAACGAAACCCCGCTACCTCTACCGCTACTGCTACTACCGCGACCCGAGGTTTTGCCGCGCACCGTCAATGGCGATGCACTCTCCCGTCAGGAATTTCGACTTGCCCCCCGCCAGAAAGGCAATCAGCTCGGCGACCTCGGAAGGTTCTCCGATCCGCCCCAGGCTCTGCCCAAACGGATGCGTTGTCTCGATGCTGCGCCGAAGGAACGCGGCGTACTGGGCCTCGTCCATCCGTCCCCCGGCGGTGTGAATGTTCGTGGTCACCACGCCGGGATTGACGTTGTTGACCCGGATGCCCCTGGGGGCCAGGTCGACCGACGCGCACCGGGCCATCATGTCCAGTGCCGCCTTGGACATGCAGTACGAAAGACAGCCCGCAAAGGCCTGTTTTCCGTTCACGGAACTCACGTTGATGATCGAGGAAACGTTGGGGTGTTTTTCCAGGTAGGGAACCGCGTGCTGCATCATCTCGAACGGGACCTGCGCGTTGAGGGTCATGTTGAAGGAATAGTTCGAAAGGTCCGTCCCGGGGGCTCCGGCCGCTCCTCCCTTCAGGACGCCCGCATTGTTGACGAGCGTCGTCAGTTCGCCGTCCAGCAGAGACACGGCCTCCCGGACGACACGCTCGGGGGCCCCCGGTTCGTCGACCAGGTCCGCAACGACGTAGCCGTGAATCTGTCCGCTCGCGGCGAGTTCCTTCAGCGCGCCCTCGTTCCGTCCCACGCCGATCACTTTGGCGCCCTCGCCGCTCAAAACGATGCAGGTGGCCTTGCCGATTCCCGACGAAGCTCCCGTCACCAAACACTTGAGATTGGACAGTGACATTGTATTCAATCAAAACGAAAGGAAGACAAGGAAGGAAGATGGTGTGTGTGTGTCTGTGTGTGTGTGTCTGTGTGTAACAATCAATACGACGGCCTTTCGAGTTCGATTGTCCATAAATGATGGAGTACTCGTACCGGTACGTATAAGTACCGTACTCAATACCGGTACGATCTAAAAAATCATACGCTAAGTACCGTACGTAGTCGTAGCGGTAATCTTACTCGTAATACTCGTACGAGTACCGTGAGAGTACACAAAAAAAACGCAACTTAAAATGCAACAGTACACAAACCATGTAGAAGTCTACAGAGGTAACTGAGCACACCGCACCTTTTTGTGTAACACTCTAAGTAACACGCTAAGTATCGAAAAGGAACGTTGAAAACTCACTAAGACAAGAATCGCTCACATCGCTCACAAGACAGATCGAAAATCAACCATTCTCTTTCCGAGTCAAGGTACAAGAAGATGGAAGTACATGTGTACAAATAATACTGTTATCTGTTACTGACATGTTACACGACCCTGACATCGACTTAGACAGGTGATCGATCGAATCCGCCGCACCTTCAATACTCCACAAGACCAGCAACAAGACCGGCAACAAGACACGACAAGACGACCGGCAACAAGACAGTTCCAAAAATCGACCATTCACTTTCCGTGCTGAGGTACAAGAAGATGGAAGTAAATGTGTACAAATAATACTGTTATCTATTACTGACAGGTTACACGACCCTGACATCGACTTAGACAGGTGACCGATCGAACCCGCCCGTGATTACAGCACTCACTCGACAACACACCGGAACATGAAAAAACTTGAACTAAAAAACAGAGCTTATCAGCAACAACAGGGGGGGATCCCCTATCCAACAAGCTCCTCCTCCTCCTCCTCCATTGAACCAACAAACAAATCGATCGGACCAACGATCAAACCACCAACGAATCTATCAAACGAATCAATCAAACGAATCAATCAATCGATTCGTTGGTGGTTCGATCGAAAAACGAATCCATCCAGCAGCAATCACTGCTCATTGAAGTACCGGATTACCACCACGGCGTTCATCTGCCCTCATTGCCTTGATTAGCTTTGTGATGGACACGTCACCATAAGCACGCTTGATCTTGCTGATGGCAGTGTTCACATCGTTGCCACGATTCAAGAGCCTCTCCATACAACTCCACACGACTTTCCTGTTGGAATACTTGAACTTCACACGCCCGCGCTCAGCTGCAGTGAACTCCCTTGCTGGCTTCCTCCCTCCTACTCCATTTTGGTACTCATCCCACAAGGCTTGGATGGTTCTTGGAGTGGCATACAAGGTTGCAGGTCGCTGCCCCTCTGGAAGCCCGGGCGCGGCATCCACTACAGCCGGCCCTCTCCCTCCTCCTCCACCAAATCGACCACCAAATCGACGCGCCGGCGCAATTGCAAGCCCCCTACAGATCTGTTGCAACTGCTTCACCTGTCTCTTCATATCTGCTATCTCTGCAATGTTATGGTTCCTGAGCTCTGCAACATGGTTCTGTGTGGTACACATCTTGGCATATATAGCATTCTTCCATTGATGTCCATGCCCTCTCACTCCCCTTGCAATCTCATCATCTGTGGTAGGAATTTCATCCAAGTGCACAATTCCATCATTATTTGAAGCAATCACTCGAACCTTTTCCATAGGATTTGCTTCTTCATCCTCCATCTGGCCCTCCAACAGTCGATATCGATTAAGAATCTGAGCCTTCAACCCAGCTGGAACCATATCAACTGCTGCTGCATCAAAGCAAGCCCAAAGCAAGGGCTTTGCAAGGATGGCGCCGACTGTAGGGCCAAACTTGGCTCTAATTGCTGGCGCAACTGCATTGCAAAGCCAATCGGATGCAATGCCACTACCATCTTTCTCTTTGTACTGACAGATACCCTTGTAACAAAGCTTACTAGCTGCATTAATATCCGGCCAATCCAACTGTACATCCAGATAGTCTTCTTGCATGCCTCTAGTCTTCCATCTAGCTCTGTAGTTGACATCGTCCCTAGTAGCTCCTGCTCTGCGCGCCATAGTTGTACCCCACTTCTTAACAGAGTGAGTGCCAAGCTTCCTATCAGTAACAGGTTCGAACTCTGGATCCTCAATGATTCTCCTGAGGGCATTCTGATAGGTGGTCTTGCAAGAATTTGCTTCTGCATCTTGCACCTTTACAGACGAATCAAACACAGTATGTCCTTCTGCAAACAACCACTGACTCAACCGGCCGGCGCCAGTGCTTAGCCAGACCTCCAGATAGATTGCAAGCCCAAGCAGAACACAGTATCAATGATCCATAGCCCCCATTAGCAGCTGCAGTGGACAGTCCCCTTCATCCTGGACATTCTTTGACCATCTCATCTGTGCTGTAATGTAACCAGTGTAGTTCAGGCTTGCTTCCAAGTTAACCTTCTTCATATGGGATGTATCATCCCCCCTACCAATCATATGAAGCTGGAACTTCAACATTGCTTGGTGGCGAAGCTGAACAACGCTGTGTCCCTTTGCTAGATCAAGCACTTGCAGAAACTCTTCATTTGTGAAGCACCGATCAGCTCTGCTCTCCTTTCCTAGGCGCCGAGTCTCTTTCTTCTTCACTGCTTTAATAAGGTTGTTAATGCAGCGGGACTTTGTGGGGTTTCCTACGCGTGTGGCTTCATTCCAGGCGGCATGGCTTGGCATGAAGTATGAAATAGCCTTTTTCCAGTACATCAGAGTACTTGATCGACCAAGTCTTGGATTATCGTTTGTTCCAGGGTCTTCTTTTCCATACACCTTGAAACACATCCATCTGTAGATATCCTCAGGTGTAATGACAGCAAGCTCCTCAGTAGTGAACATCTTGTCCGTGGGATATTTGCATTCATGCAAGAAATCCATGAGCATCAGCAATGACTTGTGGTATCTTAATACTTGGGTTGGAGCATTCACATTATTTGGTAGGACAGGTGTTGGTCCTGCAACTCGGCCCCCGCGTTGAGGTGTGGCTGCTGTATCATCATCATCGTCCTCCACACCATCTGCGTCCGCGTTTGATGCTGCTGTTGCTTCATCATCCGATTCAAGGGGTTCTTGTTCTTCTTCTTGTTCTTCGGCAGGAGAATCAAGTTGAGCGCGAGCCCGATCCTCGCCAAGTTGAGCGCGAGCCCTTTCAAGTGTTGCCAATCGGCCACGCTGCCTCGTTTCCAAACGTTGAATTATTCTTCCTGTTCTTGTTCCCGCAGGAGGGCGGGGAGGAGGAGGAGAAGGAGGGCGAGTAGTAGGAGAGGATCCACTATTCCGGAAATCTAGAAGGGAGGTAGCATTCCGGATTTCTTCCAAACTCCGGCCACCTGCTGGGAGGGGGAAGGCTGCTTCGAATGCTGCCGTGTTGGCTGCAGCAGCGCGGGCTGCAGCACGCCGTTCCCGGGCTCTAACAGCTCGTGGATTCGTACTGAGTACTCGGGGCATACCTTCGTCTCCTTGCTTGTTGCTTGCTTGCTTGTTTCTTGTACGTGTTTTCGATTACTTTGGATCGAAAATATGAGCAAAATAGTGAGTGGAACAAATGGTGAGCGTTGAATGAATCAAAGTTAAGAAACCAAAGTGGAGTCTAATCGATGCGTTAGTATGAGTTAAGAAACAAAAGTGGAGTCTTACCGAGTGTCGCCAAAAACAAGTGAAATAATGGGCCGTTACTCAATGGTGCGGGTTGCTCCTCAATGGTGCGGGTTGCATAAGTTGCGCACCTCGTGTTAAAATACAGCAATAAAAAGCAACTAAAAATGCAACCCTCTTAAGGTTGAATATGCAACCTGTACTGTACGGTGCTGGTACAAAAAACGTTACCGCACCTCTGTTTTTGGAGGGTGCGGAATGGGGTATCTAGGTCTACAGAACGTGCAGTACAAAGTTGCACGCAGCCAGGAAAATTCAACCCGGGTTGCATTTTATGTGTATCGTAGGAGTAACAATTACGAAGTATTTTTTGTTGAGATTCTGATGATTTCGATTTGGATCTTTCATGCCATCGTATCTATGATAGGTATAGGACAGGTATAGGACAATGAAGCACGCTTGAGATACGTAAGTACGTTCGTAGGTAGGACCTATGAGTACTCGTACGTACCTGTACGTACTTGTCGGTTGTCGACAGGGGTGCTTGTCAGAAGTCAAAACGGACCGGAAAAAAATAATGGTGATACGTACGTACGTACCGTACTTGTACGATTACGAGTACGTATGGTAAAGGCGATACAGGGGTTCGTACCGTTACGGTACTGTACCGGTACTAATCATCGGTGCCTTCGAATGCATGCATTAAGGAAGACGAGAGCCTCGGAAGCTCTCGATATGCTGCTTTTCTAATACTCCTATTACTATTGAAACTGAGAAAACTAAAGACCTAAATGAAACAAGGAATCATTATAGATTTATCAACTATGTTCGCTTCACTACTTGTCATCCAACATTTCGATGCCGTGGTTTTATTGCGGCAATTCGCTGCCGTATCTTGCGAATACAGAATCACGTTTTACCTTGTAGCTCTGTGTCAATTGCCCGTTCGCCATGGCGAAAGGTTCCATCGTCAGGTACACCACACTCACGTTTTCGTACGCCCGGAAACCTGCGGTCGTCGAGGTCTTGACGAGGTCTACTAGAGTTTTCGTCAGTTCCGTGTTGGATCGCAGCTTGCTGGATGCTGCTCTCAGGAGTTCCGAAGCACCGACGCAGTCTTCGGGTTCGCACTTGGGGTCGTTGATCTTTTCGTTCGCTTCCTGGAGTTTTTCGGCTTCGTCCTTCGACAAGAATCCAGCGTTGGCGAGTTCGGTGGGACTCAAGACGGCAATCGCAACGAGGCGCCGTCCATCTTGTCCCGTGAGCATCACCTGTTCCACCAAGCCGTTCGTTCCTCCCAGAATGGCATCCTCGAGGGGCGTTGGTTCGATGTTTTCTCCGTTCGACAGAACGATCGTGTCCTTCACACGTCCGGTCAATATCAGATCGCCCGTGGCCGGGTTGATTCGTCCGAGATCACCCGTGTCGAACCAACCGAATTCATCAATAGCCTCCGATGTTGCCTTGGGATTCTTGTAGTATCCCTTCATGATTTGGGGTCCGCGTCCAATAACGACTCCGATCTCCCCGTCGGGCAGGGCGGGTCTGTCCGAATACGTGGTCGTCTTGGACTCGGGATCGACGACACGGACCTCGGTATCCAAGCAAGGTTTGCCGCAGCACCCGGCCGTGACGAGGTTGCCGTCCAATCTTCGGTAGGCAAGGAGTGGAGCACATTCCGTGAGTCCGTATCCGACGACGACCTTGAATCCAGCAGTCTCGTAGAATTGTTCGAGACTTCCGGCCAGGGCCGAACCTCCGCTGATGATCGTTTTCAGGTTGCCACCGAATCCATCCTGCACCTTGGACCAGACCAGCTTGTCACCAACCGCATTCAATGGGGCGACCGCAGCCACGGTGGCTTTGCTCACGATGCGTTGCAAGCCGGATGGGTCGTCGGGGTTTCCGACCGCCAAGCCCTTGGCCAGGGCGGCATTCTTGGCCCGGATCTTACCGGTCGTGGTGAAGAATTTGCTCAGGGTCTTCACGGCGGCACTTCCATTGGCGAACTTATCTTGGACGCCCGAGGCAATTTTTTCCAAGACACGTGGCACCAAGACCAACCATTCTGGCTTGTGCTTGGCCATGTCGTTTTTGAAGTGGCGGATCGACGAATACACGACCTTGCAGCCACGCGACAACATCCAAAGCTCGAAGGATCGCTCGGTAATGTGCCAAACAGGCAATAGAGAGACCATGGTTTCTCCTGGCAAGGGTTCGAAGTCCTCGTAAGGTTTCGATGGGGCCAAGCGATGGCTTGTTTGGTGCAGAAGATTTCCGTGCGCCAGCATTACACCCTTGGGGCGTCCCGTTGTTCCAGAGGTGTACACAATAGTGGCCAAGTCGTCTTTGGCCACTTTGGGAAAGTCCGAAGGCTTGATACCGGCCGCAGTGGATTCTTCTTGGTCCACCAGATCTTCCCAAAACGAAATCTTGATCTCGTTATCGCAGCTTTCCATGATCGATTCCAGGTCGGCCTGTGTTTTCTTTTCCCGGTTCATCAGAATAACGTGTTTGACGGGTCCGTGGGACTCGTTTGACAATCCAAGGCACGAGTCGGACGACTCGGCGTTGCTATCATCCTTGAGGAGCTTGTTCAGAAGGCGCGGTCCCTGGAGAACTACAATCCCCGCCGAATCGGAGTGCTCGTATATGTATCGCAATTCGTCGAGGGGGGCATCGGCCCCACGAACAGCAGAAACACCTCCTGCCCTTTGGATTCCGTGGTCGACCTGGAGCCATCTGGCAGAATTTTCAGCCAAAATGGCTACGTGTTGTCCCTTGGAAAGTCCCATTCGTCCAAATGCCAAAGCAGCTTGGTTAACAATGGAATTCATCTGGCGAAAGGTGAGACTAATCTTTTCTTTGTCGCACAGATGATCGTCAATAAGGGCGATTCCATCCGGGTTGACTTCCGAAAGTTCGGTCCACAATTGTGGGCACGACTCGAGTTTGGAATCGCGAATGGTTCGTAATTTATTGATCAGGGGGTCGGTAGAGGAATGGTCCAGTTCGTTTTGTTTGTATTTCATGGAAGGATCCTCCAGGACGTTTCCCGATCGGTCTTTGGGACGGTGGCGTGCGGGGTAGGGAGGGTGACGTTCCTCCAGCATGTCGTGGCCGAACAAAATTTCTTCGTCTTCTTGTGTCATCCCGGAATCATTGTTGTTGTTGACGTTATTTTGTTTCGCTTTCTTAACTTCTTCCGCAACGTTTGGTGCTTTTTGAAAGGACAAGGCCGATGATCGGATAGTGTTGGCATAATTCACGTTGTTGAAACCCTCAACAGTATTCGATAATGCTACCAGGAGCAGGATGGCGCTCCATAGTGACAGCATCGTTGACGTTGATGTTGTGCTCCTTTTCGTCATCTCTCTCTTCTCAATCTTTCCTCGTTGATTGATTATGAAAGACTGTATGTGGGCCGCTAAGCGTTAGAAGATTGCGAAAGGGTATCTCCTTGCAACTCCCAGATGTATTCAAGCTCTAAAAGAATAGCAGGGTTTGCTGTGGCGTAACAATCAATAAACTCCGTAGTGCAATTGATCCGATGAAAATCGATTAGATACTTGAGCAGGGTGACAGAAGTTTCGTCTTGGCAGCGACGGCAAGATTCAGGGGCTTCTACCGGTACCGTATAAGCAACACGTATGCGCTTCACCTGCTCACGACGACGACGATCAAAAATTGGGAAACAACAAAACGCTCGAGAACACGCGCCAAAAAAAAGTAATCTTGAAACTTGAAGTTCTTCAGGCATCCACGTGGAAGGGGAAGGATGTGATTTTTTAATACTGATTGAGATCTTTTTTGACACCGAAAACAAAAACATCGATAAACGTTAAACGGAGCGAAAAACGAGGTTTCTGTTCTGATTTCTGATGCCTTTCCGATAACGAATTGAAAGAAACAATAACGGTACGAACCGTACGGTACTATCGGTAATCTTACAACTAGGTAAGATTATTTTAGTCTTCATACCGTAGACTCGAAGAACAATTTCAAATCATTGAAAGAAAAGGTCTTTTCTTCTCTACGAATTCGTTGGTCGTCCTCATTAAGGAATGTTACAATGGATTAGAAGTCGCATCAACCTGGCAGAAATCCGAGTAAACCCAAAACTTTGTTTGGCCAGGCAAGCTTTTTAACCAGTACAAAGGAAGTTCTGAGAAAAATTCTGTGATAAATCTCAGATAGCTGCAGCACCAACAACTTCACCAGAACCAGCAGGCTCAGGAAACTCAATGATAACATAACAGGCATAACATGTTACGTGCACAGTGTTGGAAAAAATATTATTTCGAACTTGAATCTTAATTTCTTATGTAAACAACATCCTTGATCCGTAAACAAATGTTTCTTGGTGTACTGAACCCAATTGGTCATTATTTTGAATTTACATCTTTTTGGAAGTGACTTGGGGGGCTGCCAACAGAAAGTCTGAAATCAATGGTTTCAATACCTTTCCAGTGGGTACCGAATCCCGACTGCTAGCGTACTTATCGAAATCAAGCACGGGGATGTTCAAAGCTTGTGTAACCGGAAGAAGCGGCGACAAGAATGAAAGCATAGCATCGTTGACGTTCTCCGATAAATACGAAATGTGATTTGGAGCGTCTTCTCGATCGAATACCAAAGCGACGCGATCGGCAGTAGGTCCCATTGTATCCAGCTGAGATTCTTGTAAAATTGTGTATCCCTGTGGAATTTTAATACCGCCGCCCCATGACGTGACCGGCCCATCATTGACAGAAGAAATAAATAAGAGACGACCCCCTATGACTGGAGTTTGGTATTTACCGAACGTCGATTCTACCGGTTTGTCGTTTTGGGATGAGGAGGGTAACTCTGGCGCTTTGCCACTTCCCATTAAGATTCGATTCCACGAATCGTCTCCCATCTGTAAGACGGTACCACAGCCTAGACTATGACCGATAGCCGAATAGGAAAGAATCGGTTGCGAGACCACATCTTCTACGTAAGGAATGAGACGTCCATTAATGACGTTTCGATCAAGGCCTTCCAAACGGGGATATGATGCTTCCAAAGACTCGGGGTATTCAGAAGCAACACACAAAAATCCTTGTGCTGCCAGATCTTCGGCGATGTATGCGAGATCGGAACGGCTGCCCAAGAATCCATGCGCTAAAAAGACCACGTTTGCACCACCTATTGTGGTAGAGATTGGAATATTCTTTCCGTCCACGACACGAACTGTCGACGTCGTCGAAATAGAAGGATTCAAATCGAAGTTTTTCGAAATGAACTCAGGAATAAAATCCCACTTTGCCAACAACTGCCCAATGCGTCGAAGAGAAATACGATAGCTATACTTTATTTCTGCTTGTTGCGAAGCAGTGGAATCGTTCGTACCGTCACCTATCGGATACCAAATCGATACAGGGACATTGACATCAAATTCTGGGATTGGCAAGGATACTGTTCGGTATGCAATTGCTTTTTCCGTCGTTGCTCCTGATGACCAAGATGTTGGTTCGGTGCTACTGTCTTCCACCGAAGCAGTTGCAGAAAGGGCGTTCGCGCTCATCGGAGCGGCAAGGATCAGATTGGCTAAAACTCCCGAAACCGATGCACCAACAATCTCCCTTCGGGTTTGAAAGCTGTTTCTTTTGGATTTTGCAGCTGATAGAGTGCATAAATCTTTACCGCAAATCGAGTTGCTACTTGCAACAAAAGAAGGACGAGCCAGTCTATTCGCCGCTGGTAAAAGTGAAAACCCGTGCGTTGTCGTGGCGAGATAAGAAACGAAAACCGTCCAAGAATGCATTTTTCGTTTGAGGTTGCAGAATCGTTATTTCAATACTCCCACGCTCAGATCTTTCAGCTCAGAGCAATGTTGCTATGTCCACAGAATTTTAGGATCTTTACTTGCTGCTGTCTCTGTCACGACAAAAAGAAACGACCACACGCTATCGGCAATCGACAATCGAAAAAGAACTTTTTCAAGATTGGATTTCTCACAGAAAAGATACCAGGTAACACGCTCAACTACGGTACCAGTAAGATTACGATTGTGAGTAAGTCTTACGAGTAAATTAGTCCATGGGCAGCGAACCAGGTGTGAGCTGTCCAATAATATCTTCATTCTAAAAAAGTTATCGTCGATCGTAGTTACACGTTCGTACCTATTACTCGTACGACCTATCATCATACCGGTACGTCGCACGGTCAGTAAAACTATCGCCGTGCGATGAAGGTTTAAATTTTCCGAGGGAGGCGGGGGAAATAATGGAACACGTCTGCCTCCACATGCAATCCATTTTCAATCGAAAGCTGTTGTACTACCGGTACGGTAGCTTCGTGTACGGTATGGATAACGACGAATAGTAGAAGTACTATTTATTTTCAAATGAGTGATTCCCAGCAGTGATAAAGTAACAAAAGACCAAAGTTAATGAAAAAAAAATATTAAGAACACAGAGCCAGAACAGCGTTTTCCCATTCCAATCATCCAAGGGGGCCATACTGATTACAGAAGTTTCTATTGCGGAAAACATTTATATTTGCTCCACATAGCTAGCAGTTGTCAAATTCAAGCCCAATGATGTCAATCATCCATTATTTGACGAGGATGACAGCACTAATGGTAATGGAAAAAAGGAGACAACAATTCATCATGACGGCTCAATTGGTTTCTGTGAAATGAACATGTCTTTGGATACAGCAGACTATGTCTTCTGTGATTGGCCAGCTGATTTTGAAGCATCATTCCATCACTCACAACAAGTCCAATGCAATCATGTGACCAATGCCGTCTTGAGAGCATGGCACCGCAACCGACAGAATTTTTTCTACAGATATGGCTACCTCCAAGCTTTAGTAATGAGACAGGAATGGTGAATTGTATTTGAGGTATCCCCAGAATGGAACTATGTCAACACAGGATGCAATACTGCAACAAGCAATAATAAAGAATCAAGACAACCACCAATACATGGAGACACCAATACCAACCAATAAAGGGGAAATCACTTCTTCAATAAAATATTGGTTTCATAAACATTAATAGGAGAACATAGTATGATCCGTAGTCTCTGAACATCAACTGTGTTACAATGGCAGCAGTGTAGAAGAAATACTTGTACACATGATGACTATGACAAAAGACATGCTTCAAGAACCGGTATTGCTCAAGCTTGCCATTGACAGTCTTGTGCTGGTTTTGAGCTGATCTCCTGGCACTTTGCTCACTGATACAACAAAAGTCTAGGGGACCAGCAACAGTGGGATCTGATTAATAGGCTTTATCAGCTTCAGTTTTTCTCCTTGATGAAGCTATGATTTTGCAAACTCTTTGTAGATGGTAAGGTCAGATTTGGAACCAGGAAATAGGCCATGACAGGAGACAATCTCTCCGGTTTAAATACAAGTGCTGATTCCATATTTCAATGCAGAGGGCTTGTGTTTATGACTGTACATCCATGGATCATATGGATAATATTTCCACTCTGGCCTTGCAACTAAGTTGGTGTTAGATCTATTGGGCACTTGAAAGTTGACTCCATTATGATAGATCTTACACATTCTCCCTTTATCCTTTTGAAACCTAAATTGGAATCAAATCTAGAAAGTGCAAGTGAGACAACAACAAGAGAAGTCATTTTTCACTTCATTCCGGAACACTAAACATACCATTTTTCTGGATTGAAAGGAACACTTCTTTGATAGGTTCCTCCATATGCTTTCGAAGTGTTTTGCTGCATTTTCTCAATACTTTTGATAGTGTCAGCTCCAAGTAAGAATCAACAATACACCACAACAAGTGCAATTTGTGGTGCCGAAGGTTTGATGAGGGTTACTTTGAATTTGAAATGGTCATGAACCAAGAGGAAGTGCCGCGCTGCATGGATTGGAAAGAGAGACACAAAGGACTTCAGAGAGTATGTGCTGTAACTGCCAGAACCTTGTTGTCATAGGGACTTCTGACATCCTAATAGGAAGTGGAAGAGAATGAAGAGAACCAGTGATGTGGGGGCAATTATTAAATGTACTTTGGCAAGGTCTGTATTCTTCTACTGCTTTATTTTTACCAAGTCAGATAAAATGGAATCTGGTAGTGTGGTGGCCACCACACAACAAAATGGAGGAGCTCGGTCTCTACTAGTAGTACTAGTAGTACTTATCAAGGAATCAATCAAACAAAATCCAAGGGGGAATGAGACTTTGGCATTAGCACAGCCGCAAAACATTATGAAATACAATCAACAACTTCGTCTAACTAAGAAGAAGTCTAAGAAGAAGGAAGAAGTACAAGGTACCGTGATCTTGCAGACTCTGTTGCAGATACTTTAACCTTGCCTCCTAAACTCTTTTTTCTACCTAAATACGAAGTAAACTCTTACTCGTACTTCGTACCGGGTAAGTACTAGACATACACAACAACAAGCTGGCGCATGGAATCAACTTTTTTGCGAGTTTAGGCGTAAAGTCATACTCATACTGTCCGCAGGTACCGGTATGAACGGTAAGTGTAACAATAATCCTCGTGACTGACCAATTGAATCGTGATATTGTAATGACCGGAGACCCAGAGTAGATTCTGATGACCGGGAGAGGATGTTCCAATGACCGGCAGAGGATTCTTCTTCCTATTAAATTCCTTTCATGTCCGGCATAGCCGTATGTAACAATGGTACAATGGCATCTCATTCTTTACCCACACGCGTCCAGCTTGGTTGTACGCGAATCATAATGTTTAACGTTATGGCCCAAATGGCTCAATCTGTGAGCCAAAATATCTCATTTTGGTGACCAAATGGCTCGATCTTGCGAGCCGGGTATCTCATGAGACCACTTTTAAATATCGACTTTAATTCCATAATTTCCATTTTTATCACTTTCTAAAAAACATCTCAATAGTTGATACACTGTAATATCAATCATTCGACCATCACCTTGTTGAGCTCTTGTTGTTGGGCAAAATCTAAGGTTGCTTTGCAAGCAATGACATGAAGTGCAACCCCCTCAAGTGCAATTGGATGGTACAGGAAACATACTTTCTAGGGCAATAGATGACGTCAGCCGGCATTATGCCTTGGAAGAAGAAAATTGACGCAGCCCTGAAGATGGGACCACCACCCAACATAACGCAAGTCTGATTGCTCATCCGCGCTGTGAACTACTACAACTCCTTCTGGCCAACAAGGTGTACACATGTGTTAGCACCCTTAACAGAAATGACAGGGTCCAACAAATTCACCTGGGATTTAACCAAAGAAGCAGTGCTCAACGAAATGAAGGTGTTACTAGCAGCGGATGCCATAAACACATATCCCGACTACAGCAAACCATTCCACATCTATACAGATGCCTCAGATTATCAGCTTGGTGCAGCCATTATCCAGGATGACAGACCCATTGTCTATTTTAGCAGGAAACTTTCCCAAGCTCAACAAAATTACACTACAACAGAAAAGGAACTACTAGCAATCATCCTAAGACTGACCGAATACAGGAAAATCCTGTTAGGAGGCACCATATATGTCTACACCAATCATAAGATCCTGACATTCAAGACCTTCTCCATGCAGCACATCCTACAATGAAAGCTCTTTATGTCTGAAGTTGACATCAAGCTCACCCACATTGAAGGGAAAAAGAATGTTATTGCAGACTGTTTTTCGAGGCTGCCCCAGATGGAGCCACACTCTGTGGCAAATAAAGAACTGCAAAGCAAGGACACATAGTGGATTTTCACATACTTTAAGTCCCGAAGGATGACATCATCATACGAGACAAAACATTCACCAATGTTGACGAAAGCAACAACAGAATGATTGAGTGTCTACTCAACCTGTACCGCCATTGCAAGAGATGCCAAACCCGATCACTGTTACCAACATCCAGAACCATTTGCAGCTCATCAGGCTGATCCAGAAAAATGCCCCATCATTGTTATCAATGGGCAACACCTAGTATCAAGAACCAATGAAGACAACCAGGATTGGAAGATTGTCATCCCAGAAACGCTCACACAGCAAGTGATTGTCACTCCACTGGTATCATATAGTGCTGGGACACTGTGGAATTGAACTAGTAACCATACTCAAATAATGGACTGGCTTTGTGTCATAGACACTGGAAGCAATGAGGAACTCACACTCTGTATCACCTTCAAGGACAGCAGCTTTCACAGTTCCGCGCACTGCCCGCTGAGCGCGTATGTTCTTCAGCTCCTGTTGAAACACACAGTCAGGGATGCCATAATTTGCTTTGCGGGCTACACCATGACACAGGACTCATTTTGAATGCCTAAAGGTAGCCTTGCAGAACATAATTGAGTTGTACAAGTTGTCCATACCAACATGATGATGGTCATCCTTCAGAGAGTCAAACAGCCACATGGTACACGAATGAAGGGGAGAGAGACCCATATCAAGGTACTTTTTGGAGCCTGATCATTCCTCATGTAAACTTGGTAGCAATATCCATCATCACAGAGCACGTCAGTTTGGAAGCCATCCCCCTCCCTCTTGTACGTCACACACCGTTTGTCAATGTGTTGACCCTTAAAGCGCATAGTCATTTCATCCACTGCAATGCTTTGGGATAGCATCCAAGCGCGCGGGCACTGCAAATTCATCCACTTAATCAACGGACAGATCTTCCAGTTTGGATAATCCTTCCTTTGGGGATTTGGTATTCGCGGATCTTGGCAAGCAAGAAAAGCCTTGAAGTGCCTGTGTCATCACTGGGGATTGCCACTAAGATTGCCATCCATATCCCTGGTGGTGAAGGAGCTGTGGATGAAGTCATTGCCAGCAATACAGTCGGCGTTTGTGGATCAAAGCTTGTAGTCCACTCTTGCTGTAGGGCATAGACTGTGTAGGACGTAAAGGCCAAAGAATTGCCATATTTCCTTAGTTCCAAATGGTTTGAAGTCTTTGTAACACTTGTCGCCGGTGCCAGCAATGGAAGCCTTCCAGTTTGTCCATAGCTTTATTCGTTCAAAGCTGAAGGGATCCCCGTCCTTCTCCTTGGGGTTGTCGTAAAGAGGGAGGAATGCATCTACAAACTCCCACAGGTGGGACTTTGCAGAGAGCTTGTGCTTCTTCAGGAACTTGGGATCAGCTGATCCTGTCTTTCGTGGTGTAGACTTGGTCACTGGCTTACCATCTGCACCCATGCAAATGCTTCCACGGCGGTCAAATTCATACTCTGTCTTCATTCCTTTGAATTCAGGAATATCAAACACCTCTGCAAAGTTGTACTTCTTGGGAATGGGAGCTAGCCTCCCCTCAGCTTCTGATATGGTGGGAGCTCTTGCAATCCTGAACGTTGGATTTGCAGGCTCTGGGACAACCACAGCCTCTAGATGGAGCTCTCGCCAGTACACTGTATCAGGGAATAGTTGCATGACATTACGATGGTGTGTTATTGTTGTTGTTGTTGTTGTTGTCCTGCGTCTGCGTCGGGGCCTGCTTGCATTTCTTGCTTCCTCCATGGTATCGAATCGCTTGATGTTCCAGTCTATTGCTTTGGTTAATCGGCTCATCCACACTGCTTTATTGCCAGAGGTCAGCTGTCTCCTAAGCTTGAGCTCCTGTTGGTGCCAAACAACACATTTCTTTCGCAAATTTTTGTCGTCATCGCCTTCCTCCTCCTCCTCCTCCTCCTCTGCCGAAGACGAATCCTCCTCTTCATCTGAAGACAAATTCTCGTCGTCCTTCTCCTCTGCTACGGCTGCTGTTGCTGCTGCAGCATCAGGCCCAAAGTGGAAGCATTGGTCAGCTTCCATTTCTTGATCCCCTCAGCCCAAATTGAATCCAAAAATGGACCTTTTTCGCCATCACTATGATAGCCATCAGAAAACCTAGATTCATGACGAGTGAAGTTCTGAAGGACCCTAAGCCTAGGGCTATCCCTAAGTTCAATCTCTGGGCACTCAGTAGGATCTTGTGTGCCATTTTTGGCTGCTGGGGGGGAATCCCCATCTGTTTTGGCGTTTTGCCACATGATGGAAAGATTCTGAAATAGGCAATCAGTCCAAATTTCCTTGGTTTTGAGCCAAATCAGTCCGCACTTCTACTGGATTGTAGCTCTGTTGATGACGGTGACAGCGATGTGTTTGGATCCTGGATTGGTGGAGTGTAGCGGCCGGTCACAATTTTTTCCCATGGTGATAAGGAATTTTGAGTTTATAGGGATGGTAAAAAAAAAGCAAGTGTAATAGAGCTGCCAATGCCGATAGCTCAGCCAAAATACCAAGTAAGGACCTGGGACAAAGTGTTTTCTAAGACAGTTTTTTACGAGGAATAAGAATATGAAGTTGGATTTGAAATCCGACAGAGTTAAGGCTTTCGTTCGGCCCCTCAAAAAAGAGCGATTTGTACGGCTGTACGCGTACGATCCAGTAAAGGGATACTACGCGTCAGATAACAATTGAGAAAGTACAAAGCGTACAAATTGTACCGTATGCTTCTTCAGGGATTGAGGACACATTTCACAATCATGTAATGACTCACTAAGAAAAAATGACTTTTTATAAAGATATTACTGAAATCCCCAAATGACCGTCATTGGCTGTATTGTGTCCACTGAAAAGCTATCACAGGAAAAATTGAAAAGGTATCATGGGAAATTACGTTGCGAATCGTGTCTGTTAATTTGTGTTAATTTTTGCGATTCTCATTTGTTATCCGACGCGTAGTATGACACAACTGTAGCAAGATTTTATTCACCAAATCTTCAGCAACAATGTAAGCGGTACACATGCCCGGAAAACTGTCATCAATACAAATAAGGCAGCAGAGTGTATGGTATTTTACCACCCAGGGAAGCAGCAGTAGCCCCTTGGAATGAGGTATGTGTTGATCTTATTGGCCCCCGTAGAATTCAAGCAGGAAATTGTCAATACAAATTCAAGGCTTTGACAACAATCAATCCAGTCACCAACCTAGCTGAAATGATCAGAATAGGCAACAAATCAAACCAACATTTGGCAGAGCAGTTTGTGAATAGCTGGTTAGCCAGGTATCCAAGACCAAATCAATGTGTACATGACAATGGAGGAGAATTCATAGGCCACAAATTCCAGACCTTGCTAATGCAGAATGGAATTAAATCAGTACCAACAAAAGTGAAGAACCCACAATCCAATGCGATCTGTGAAAGGCTACATCAAACCATGGGAGATGTTTTGTGAGTTACCATGAGAAGACACACGCAAATAATGAGTAAGAGGTAGAACAGATAGTAGAGAACGCCTTAGCAAGTTCCATACATGCAACACGCTGTGCTGTTAACCACACATTACAAACATCACGAGGAGCATTTGCATTTGGCAGGGACATGATCATGAATGTTCCATTGATAGCAAATCTTGAAGCTATTTTAAATCAACAACAACAACAACTCATTGATCAGAACTTGATAAGGTTGAACAAGAACCAAATTAACCACAACTATCAAATCGGAGATCAGTTAATGGTCAAGACATATGGCCCAACCAAATTGCAGGAGAGATTAAATGTGCCGTACCCAGTTGTTCGGGTTTTCACAACACACCGTAAGGGGGCAGAAGTCTGAAGTGGCAGAAGAGACATAGTACAACATATGTAAGATTATTCCATATTGTGGACCAGTAGCAGCAGGGCAACAGCAATGATAATAATAACAACAACAACCACAGCAACAATAGATCAAACAGTCACTGTAGGGGATGGTGTAACAATAATCCTCGTGACTGACCAATTAAATCGTGGGATCATGATTTACCTATGACCAGAGACCGGGAGTCGATTCTGATGACCAGGAGAGGATGTTCCCATAACAGGAAGAGAGTTATCTTCCTCCTCAGCTTGACATAAGACCACTTTTACATATCAACTTTAATTATTTTATAATTTTCATTTCTATCACTTTCTAAAAAAAACGTCTCGATAGTTGCTACAGTAAGACTGTCCCAATACATGATAACAAAAACGAAAATGAAATCATAATATTAGCCAATCAGAAGTAGTAAACAAAAAAATGAGTTCTGTTTTTAGTTGATATCCAAATCTCAACGGAACTGAAAGTCATTTTTGCTTAGATTTCATTCTCAACTAAAAACAGAATGCGCAGAGTTTTAAAATAATGCCCGTTTTAACCAAAACATAATTTTTACTTTTCCAATCACATTCAAGAGAAAAATGAGATCATTGACGTTGAGTGATTCAGAATTTTCAGTATAAATCAAATGAATCGAATATCGCTGTTTTTGTTTTGTTTTTAGTTGGTAATGTGCAGGGTTGTGTAACAACAATCCTTGTGACTGACTGATCTAATCGTGAGATGATCGGAGACCAAATTCCAATGACTGGAAGAAGATTCCTAATGACCGGAAGAAGATCAGCATTCTTCTCTGACATCATTGTCATTGACACCCGGAACTGAGACCTATTACATTTACATTAACATATTGATTTTAATATTCTTATAATTTTATTTTATCACAATCTAAAACCATACCGATAGTTGATACACTGTAATAACATTACAACTACTGGATACAGAAAATATCACGTACAATACCAACAAGAGATTGTCGAGCAGAAATCAACAAGATGAACACCCAATTCCAACCATGCATCCAATACAAGAGGACCTTTGACATTTTGACAGTACCAAAGGCCATGGCACCCACAAGCTTGTGGTGGACTATGCCAGAGCTACAAATCAATCAGCAGGCAAGAAAAACATCAGAAGAGTTCAGAACTTGGAGATCAAAGAAGTACTGTATACATACAACATCTTTGTGGATGCATGTAATGATTTAGGAATGCCGGGGAATAGATGGCATACCCAATGGGGACAATGCCTGTTACGCGGGCCAAGGAAGAGATGTAACAAAATGATAGCTAGTAGTAGAGAGGCAGATCATTCCAGAGAGGGATTCAAAACTGCGGTCCGAGCATACTACATCACCGCCATTACCCCGGATCCGGACGTAAAGGGGACAATGACAGCAGCATTCGAGCATCAGAACATGGCAAAACCCATGGAAGTGTCAGAGCATGACCATTTCAACCAAATCGATACCGTGATTGATTGCATAGACATGTTACCTGGAGACTGTGATAATAATCTCAATGAACAACAGAGGAAAAGAATGTTTTTCAAGATGCATCCTAGATCCTGGCAGGACACATATATCGACACTGCGGTGAATTTCAGAGAGGTGTCCATCCTACAGCAGATTCAAGACTATATGACAAGAAAGAAGGATAGCCCCGACAGGATGAGAAAAATGGAGGAGAAGACAAGCCACAAGGACGCAGATTTGGAAGAAAACTTGGAAGAGGATTTGGAAGAGGACCCGGAAGAGGATTCAGAAGAGGCAATAGTGGCCACGGAAACGGCAGAGGAAAATGCAGGAAACACCCACAAAGAAACCACGCATGGGAGCAGTGTTCTCTCAACCCAAGGCACCAAACACATCCCTATTCACAATACATCCAATCCAACAACAGTACCTATTCAGGAAATGTCTATTCGGGAAACACCACCACGAATGGCCGATTTGGAGGAGGCGGTCGATTTGGGGGAGGACGCGGCCGATTTAAAGGTCAGAACAAAGGAGCAGGAAGAGGAACCAATGGGAGTAACTACAATTTGGGACAGAACAACTACGGAGATGCATTCTCCAATATAACAGCGAGCAATGCCAGCTATTTTACAGCGTCCAGCCAGAATCAGAATCAATATCCAAATCCAAATCAAAACCAATATCAGAATCCAAACCAGTAGTATGAATGACCAACAGAAACCATGCACGCAACTGTGATGCCGGGGCCAAGGACCGCCAAGGAGACACCAGGGCGACAGGCCACTGCAAAAGGGCTAGAGGCCAATACAGAAATAACAGGGCTACATGCCGCTGCAAAAAGGCTAGAGGCCAACACAGAAATACAGGGGCCGCGTGCCGCCAAAAACAAAGACCAGGGCCAAGGGCCACTAGGAATGATGTAACACCACCAGTGTTGCTGAAAATTGAACAAATACAGGGAGTAGCAGCCGATAGACCATATATAGCACTGCTTGACTCCAGAAGCACAAAAACCATGATAAACAAACAATCAATACCCTTTGGGGTCCAACCAAAGTATGTCGGGAACAGAAGAGTGACGGCAACAACCAATGGAACATTCAACACGTCATATGAAGTGAGGCTGGAAGAACTACAATTACCGGAATTCATGAATGGACAAAGAATCACCAGGATTTCAGCATCCATATTTGACTCACCACGCTGCAGATATGATGTCATACTAGGCAGGGACTTTCTATCAGCAGTGGGCATTGTGATATCATTCAATACACACACCATTACATGGATGGATGTTATGATAGCCATGAAGGATGCAGCAAAACTTGTACGAGTAAGCGCAGAAGAGGCTACAGACGCAGACTTGTTCAACAATGAGTCGAGAAATGAAATATTAGAGAGAAACTATCAACACGTCACAGCCAAAGAGGTTGCAGCAAAACACGATCATATGAATGCAGAAGAAAAACAAAAATTCCAGTTGATGCTCAAGCAACACGAGGTAGTATTTGATGGAGAATTAGACTGTTACCCACATCAAAAAATCCATATAGAATTGAAGAACGGTGCCAAACCAGTCCATATGAAGCACTATCTGGTAGCATACCAAAGAGAAGAAATATTCAGGAAGGAACTCGCCAGTTTGATAGCGGATGGCATGCTTGAGCCTTGTGGACTATCAGAGTGGGCGTTCCCAACATTTTTTATACCCAAAAAGGATAGTAACAGGGTTCGATGGGTATTGGACTTCAGAGAACTCAACAATAGGATCAACAGAAAGCCCTTTCCCTTACTGAGGATACAGGATATTATGAACAGAAGAGGAAAATACACATATTTCACCAAAATTGATCTATCAATGCAATATTATTGCTTTTAACTGGATGAGGAGAGCCAAAGATCATGAACCATCACAACACCTTACCGCCTATTCAGATACAAGAGGTTACCCATGGGAGTGAAAATCAGTGGCAATGTTTTGCAGCACATCATGAAAGAGATGTTGGAAGGATTGGATTGCACCTGCTATATTGTCGATGTAGGAATTTGGACCAACCACTCATTTGATCACCATCTGCAGCTGCTAGACGCAATACTAGGCAGATTTGCAGCTGATGGAATGAAGTGCAATCCCCTTAAGTGTAGTTGGATGGTGGAAGAAACTGATTTCCTAGGCCACTGGATGACCCCAAAAGGTATTAAGCCTTGGAAGAAGAAGATATATGCTGTTCTACAAATGGGTTTGCCACAGAATATCACACAGGTCCGCTCACTCATAGGAGTAGTGAACTATTACAAATCCTTCTGGTCACAAAGAGCACATGTCCTAGCGCTGCTCACAGAGATGGCAGGAACAAAGAAATTCACATGGGATGCAACAAAGCAGAATGCCTTTGAGGAGATGAAAGCAATATTAGCAGCGGATGCCATGAACGTCTACCCTGACGACACCAAACCTTTCCACATCTACATAGATTCTTCTGATTATCAGCTTGGGGCAGTAATCATCCAAGAAGGACACGCAGTAGCCTACTTTAACAGGAAATTATCCAAAGCCCAACAAAACTACACAACCAAAGAAAAGGAGATCCTAGCAATCATTCTCACACTCACCGAGTACAGGAACATTCTCCTTGGAGGCGTTCTCCATGTCTACACCGACCATAAAAACTTGATATTCAAGACCTTCTCTATCCAGCAAGTTCTCAGATGGAAGCTATTCATGTCTGAATTCAATATCAATTTCACTCATATTGAAGGCAAAAAGAATGTTCTTGCCAATTGTTTTTCAAGGCTGCCTCACATGGAGTCACCCTCTTTGGGGGATAGCCGGCAAGGCAATGGCACACTATTAAATTTCCACACAATTCAATTACCACAAGACGATATTGTCATAGGAGATAAAATGTTTACCAACATCGATGAAAACAATGAATGGATTGAATGCCTACTCAATCTACCACCACTACAAGAAATGCCAAATCCAATCACCGTCACCAATATCCAGAATCACCAGAATCAGGATATCCACCTCTGCACGACACACCAAGCAGATCCACAAAAATTCCCAATCATTGTTATCAATGAACAACAGCTAGTAGCAAGAATCAACGCAAACAACCAGCAATGGAAGATTGCCATCCCAGCAACTCTCAGACAGGAAGTCATCCACTGGTATCACATAGTATTAGGACACTGTGAAATTCAATGTTTATATGACACCATATCAGCAAGATTCTACTCACCGAACCTACAACAATTATGCAAACAATATACCTACCCAGCAAATTGCCACCAATACAAAGAAGGAGGCAGATGATATGGATTATTACCACCTAGGGAAGCAGCTGTAGCACCTTGGAATGAAACATGCATGGATCTCATTGGACCTTGGAAGATCCAGGCAGGTGATCGACAGTACGAATTCAAAGCATTGACAATGATAGACCCAGTTACCAATCTAGCGGAGATGGTCAGAATAAACAACAAATCAAGCCAACATGTGGCGGATCAGTTTGCAAATAGCTGGCTAGCCAGATACCCCAGACCAATTAGATGCGTACACAGCAATGGCAGAGAGTTCATAGGACATGACTTCCAAACACTACTGATTCAGCATGGAATCAAATCAGTGCCGACAACAGTAAAGAATCCACAATCCAATGCAATCTGTGAAAGACTACATCAAACTATGGGAGATATATTGAGAGTTACCATGAGGACGACACATGCAAACAACGAGCAAGAGGCAGAGCAGATAGTGGACAACACCTTAGCCAGCTGCATGCACACAACTTGATGTGCAGTCAATCATACCATGCAACCGTCCCCTGGAGCCTTAGAACTCAGAAGGTATATGATGATAGATGTGCCGTTGATAGCCACTCTGGAAGCAATTAAAAATTGTCGACAGCAACTTCTCAATCAGAACTTGCTTAGGTTGAATAAGAGCAGAGTAAATCACAACTACCAAATCGGCAATCAGATCATGGTCAGGACATATAATCTGGTGAAGCTACAAGAGTGACTCCATGAACCATATCCAATTATCTAAGTCTTTACAAATGGAACAATTAAGGCACAAAAATTGGAGGCTGTCAATGAGGTGTACAATGTCAGAAAGGTTGTGCCATATCGAGGACCAGCACAACAACAGCAACAACAGTAATAATCACGACGACCGGCCCATCAGTCCCTGTGGGGGAAAGTGTAAGAACAATATTCCTCATGACTGACCAATCTAATCATGAGATGATCAGAGACCAAATTCCAATGACTGGAAGAAAATTCCTACTGACTGGAAGAAGATCATTCTTCTCTGACGTCATTGTCATTGACACCCGAACCTGAGACCTTTACATTTACATTTACATTTACATATTAATTTTAATATTCTTATAATTCTATTTTATTACAATCTAAAAACATACCGATAGTTGATACAGGTTGAACAGCATTTTCAACCTAACCTAATTAAAAATCATTTTGGTTTTCGTTTCATGTATTGGGACAGCCTAAGGCCATCGTTTCCTTTATTATTACTTCGTATTTTTTTAGTTCTGTGAGTTCTAAAGTATTCTGTAATTTTTGTCGTGACAAGTTGGAAACATACAGCAGATATAAAGTTACATTACAAAGATTGATCTCACTTTTTGACTTTCCATTTGTGACGTTACTAAGAAGTACAATCTTACTTCTTCGTACAATTTTTTTCAAACATCACGATACTACTAAAGGTCAAGCAAAATCAGTTAAACACGGATGTGCCACCAGTAGTAGCTAAAAATGATTGGTGAATCATAATTGAGTTGAGACACTTGGAAAACACTGTATGTAACTTTCAATGCTAGTAGTAAAGCTCACAGTGTGCACACTTGCCGTAGAAGCCAGAGACATTTTCTGTACGTCCCTTTGGTTGAGAAGATGTTGAAACTCTTCAAACTTATGAGCCGTATGGAGGCCAATCACACACGTTGCCGCAAAAGGTTAAAAGATCCGTTAACGAAAGTCAGAACGAAGATGAAGTTTACTCCCTTCAAAAGACCAAAGATAACAGACCACGAATGCGTAGGTACGTACCTACGTTATGGTCAATGATTACTACGTAATTCGTAACAGCTGTCCGCCTCTCCAGTCGAAGCTCCTAGTAAACCCTCGGGTTAAGGTCAGAATGCCCTTCGCCTATTAGTACATATTTCTACAGGGCTCTACAGAGCACCTCTCAGGAAAAACCTGAAGAAATCTCCCTAGTACTCGTAGTACTAATTCTACATGAAATTGTTCAAAATTACATTATGGCTCCAACTGAACCAATTTTCAACCCAGAACAGCAGACAAACTAGCTGTTTATGCAAGGATGAATTGGATAGATTTGGCATGGTCACAAGTCTATTGCAACTGCTTCCAATCCAATCACCAAGGTCAAGAGGGTTCTTGGAGGGGTACTTTTTGTTAGGGGAATCCGTGTAGAAAATTACTAGTACCAGAATTTTTTTACAGGAAACAAGAAGTGTAGAATTCGTACCAGGCATTCTGATCTTAACCCAAGGGTTTAGGAGCTTTGACCCGAGAGTCCGATAGCTGCTACGAATTACGTACTCCGTAGTAACGAAAAGTACAGGGACCAGAAACCAAGAGGTGTGAAATTCAGAAATATGTTTGCTCACCTTAATTTTTAAGTCAAAACGAATTTTGATTTTCAGCGACCGAAGTCGAAATTCACGACAGAGATAAACGGGGTACGTACCTACCGATACAGGGTAGAAGAAGAAATATTTCAAAGCTGCTGTTTTCATACCATGCATCTATGTGATGTGACAGGGAACCGTTCTCCTCGATTGTTGACTCTGAGTATTCCTGTTGATGCTTCCTTTCGACATCCCAAATGGTGTTCGCCACAAAATGGGAAACAAATATAGAAGTATTCAATTTCAAACAATCAACGATGGCGATTATCCTCTAGGCAAATGTACTATCCTACCAGCTCGCAATACACGACTGTCGATCATCTGTCCGAGAGGCATCTTTTTGCGCGAAAAGAAAAAGATGATGAACAAGCAGTTGTCTACATACTATTGTCAAGTGGACAAGGAAAAACCGCGTGCAGAGAAGCATTGTTAAAATTGTGTAGTAGGGTAGACGTATGAGATGTCCACTTATCTTCGTGGTAGGTAAAATCGTGAAGCAAAGAAAAACTTTATTCACGGCAAACCAGATGTGTCAGTAGAAACTAATGATCAGTAATTAGAAATTACTTCGTATATCGTAGAATGGTACATTTTGATGTGAAGTGATTGACCCCTTCTCTCTCTCTCTCTCTCTCTCTCCACGATTCTCTCCCTGCGTTGATCTGCCCCCCCCCCCCCCCCCCCCCCGCCAAAGATAACGACAGTCTCCACAAGTGAAATGATTCCCATGAGAATTTATTGAAATTTATTCTTCTACGGTTTGAGGAGAAGAAGAAGGCGACGAACAAGACACCCTTGTACTACGGTAGTACCTCCACCGTCGCCTCTCTGGTTTTCGGGTTCCTAGCTCTTCGTCGTCCATCAGTGACCTCATTTTGCAGAACAAGAAAGAAAATTTCCTCGTGGTAAAATGGAATTCAAATCAAGAATCTTTCAATGGACAACGTCCGATTTCTTCCTCTTTAGTACGCCCTAGTTCCTCGGATTCTGGTTCGCATGTTGAGCTGAGAGTGTTTACACAAATAGTAGGCATTGCGCTGGGCCTTGCAAACGTCGGCCATGCTGGGGTCCTCGTTTTGTTTTTTGAGGCAGTCGTATACGCTATTTTTGTCTTCCTTACAGCATTTCGACTCCTCCATACAAGTAAGCAGCGACAACGCTGCCTCTGAACAAGCCTTTGGCTGTTCGTTGTGAATCGAAGTTGTTGTCAAGAAAGAAGAACAGTTGCAATAGTGATGGGGTTGTAAGAAAAATGATGGGGTTGGCGGGTGTCCAGGAGCTGTTTGGTTCGTCGACTTCCCGGATCAACCGAGTTTTGGATTGCTCTTAACAATTGGTGACCATCTCGTTGCGTATCAATACCCTGATCACAACGTCGACCGCTATATCACCTAAATTCTCCAAGCCAATCCCTATCAACAATACCGTGCGGAACAGAAGGCAGAATTAAATATATTCATTGCCCATCCTATCGCACGACAGAACAAGCACATTGTAATCAAGGGAACGCACCATCGTAATGGACGGTATGTGTCGTAAGTAAAGATCAACGTAACTGCCAAGTTTCAGTAAGCCGTAGGAAGGACAAGAGGATCAAGGGATATCAACTGAACGGAGATAGCATAGCTCCTCGCAGCATACCCGTACCTAATACGAAGGCAAAGGTATTTTGTGTTTGTCATTCTTTCGATAATATTTCAGTCTCGTCCATCGCCTCCGAAGTTTCAGGGCATTCTTGTTGACTGACTCGTAAGATTACACTAAGAATAGTACGATAGTACGGTACGAACGGTACATAACTTTGACATAATTTTTGACGATCGATGTCGTTACGAGTAAGACTTACCGGTACGAGTACTCGTACTCGTACTCGTACCGGTACGTACCTAAATTTTGATAGTAAAACTGCAAAACTTTACTAGTAAACACCGTAGATACTTCTACTGCCTCACAAGCTCCGTACCTATCTAGTACGGTAGGGTACGTACGAGCTCGTAGGTACCATAATGAAATCTACATACCTACGCAGGTACGATTGTGATTCATTTCAGTCGTGTTTATTATTATTATTATTTTTTCTTATCACTTCGCGACAAGAACTAATCTAGACCCTCTTTTGTTTTCTTAGGTTATGAGGTTGGATTTTTCTTTGGATCTAGTGACTGACACGCCACCTGGAACGACGATCTCAACAACATCCATCAAAGGATAACAGGAATGCAATCGGTAGAAGTATGGTGCGTACCGTAATAGCTGACGACAGACACGCGTTAAAACGGTAGGCATTAGCATCCAACATCATCAAGACGGCGAGATCGACCGACGAGAAGCAACTTGGAACAGATCAAAGGACTATTCGACAAAGTAAGATTGCCTTGTGTTTCTCCAGCAATCCAACGTTCAGCAAACCCAACAATACACATCGGGACATCACAAAGAAAGATAATTTGATAGTGAAATAATGAAAGTATCTCTGATCAGTTTCTTCGCGGCCTTGGCAATTGCCGATGCCTCTTCCTCCTTCGGTGCGAGCAAATCAACAGCTGCTTGGGGAATCCCCAGGGGAGGGGCCTCCTCTTCATATGCCTCCAAGTTGGATGCTGTGAAGGAACAGGTTCTGGCCTCCACTCTTCCATCGGTGCGTAAGAAGTGCTGCCAAATTTACTATATAGGAGGTAGTTGTCGCAATTGGAAGACGAATGCTCACCCCGTTTCATCTCTTTCTCTCGTTCCAATGAATTTGCATGATTCTTTCGATGTAACCCAATGTGTAATGCGGCCGACCGAAATACGAACTGCGAAAATTGAATGACGCCAAACCCACGTGCAAACTAATGATTACGAATTACTAACTAAATCAATTCAAATAACGCATACAGATCGAAGAATTGCGCAAATCGATCGTCGATGAATCTACAACCGTTGCAGATTTTGGATCTAAAGCCGACACCATCGTCAACAAGGCTCAAGAGGAGTTTGCATCCAGTGCCCCCGAGGGTGATGGTTCTGACATCTACGAAGCAAAATTGCTTCAAATTGAGGCCGCCCTGGATGCCCCTCTCCAGGTTTTGTATCTCAAACAATTAGCATTGTTGCGAGAGCAGGCCCTTCAGAATTACAGAGCCGCGTCCAAGGCTTCCGCCGGTGGAACGTCCGAGTATGAAGCCATGCTTCAGGCCGATGCCTTTTTTGTTAGAGAAGCGGAGAGCTCGACACGGGATGAGGTCAGTGATGCCATCGAGGCTGACGGTGGATGGGACTTTTCCGGAGAACGTTCGGCTCTCCAATCGGTCATGAACCGGTTGGCCGAAAGTGGACAAAAGGCGACCGAGGTCCAAATGAAGAGTGCGCAGCAACAACAAACTGCCATGCAATTTTTGCAGTCTCAGCAACAAATGATCCAACAATTGCAAATGCAACTATACGGACAATCATCGCCATGGAATGTAGGAGTTGCTTACCGAATCCCTGACACTAACTTCAACCTTCAGGGTTCATACCAACAAGGAAGAGCAAACCTTCAGTTGTCTTGTGTTCCTGATGAATATGCACCATTTTTGGGACCCAATGGATTCACAAATGGAGTTGGACCAGGAAACCTTGGATTGTCTCTGAACTTGAGCGTGTAAATCAAATTTGTAATGCAATAGACTGCTACTTGTCGTCGTTGAAAACTAATAGATGCTCCTTTTTTTGGGAGAGAGAAACTAATAGATGCTCCTTTTTTTGGGAGAGAGAGGAGTATGATTGCATAACGACTGACCGTCATCGGTTATCGCGAGAACCGGATGCATGCAATGAATGACAATGAACATACGAGCACGCCAAAATTGAATCAACTCACTTAGCGATCGAACAACGCACCTTTCTTTTGACTACAAAACGCAACAACTCGTGATGATTCAATGGAAATAAAGCGAAGAATTTAGTGATAGAAAATATAAGCAGATATTTGTCATAAATACGTGTAAACGTACGGTAGATGTAGTGGTTCACGTGAATGTGAAAATTTGTCGTGTGAGTGTTCGCACGAGAACTTTCGAAAACGGATCGAGAAGCAGTATCGGTATGTTGATTTTCATCAGATGAGAGGTTTCATGAATCTTTCCTAACCACCATAAGATACCAAAACAAAATATTTTTTATGTGCGGTACTCGATGCGTAATTACCGTGCGATCATTCAATTTACACATTGATCTTCTCTACATTATCCAAGAGCAGGATCGTCGGGTTTGGATCGGACAATCATCTCATAGTCGAGAGAAGATAATTTACGTTAATGAAGTGAGTAAACCGCTATTTGGCATATACAAAAACTTGAACTCAAAGTAGACACCAGGCACAGTATGTTGTACAAAAGAAACTCTAATTCTCACATTGCTTTAGTGAAATGCTAACCCAAAAAGGGTTGAAACAACTAGACTTCCGAGGAGTCCTCCTACCGCGGCAAAACTGTTCCTTGCGGAGGATGTTGAAGGGATATATTCCATAGCAATACCAAATACAGTCTCATCCAACACATTCACGTATATCTGCGGACCGGTCATGTCTGATCCACCAGTGTTTAATACCAGTTGACTGTTTAGAGCACACCCAAGTGCTAAGAACTTTTCATCAGCTTCATCGCTGCGCGTGGGAGAGGATAGCCGTTCGCGATCCGTGCCAGGGTTGCGAGAAACTGAGCCGACTTTGAAGTCTTCTCGACTCATACGCGACACCGGGGTCGACAAACATATCTCTTCCTCCTCAACTTCCATCGAGAACTTGTAGGTGACTCCTGATTTTAGTACCAGCTGACTAGCATCAACATTCGTGCCATTCATGGTCTGCAGCAAATAGCTTCCAGGCAGGTCACTTTCCTCGTTGGCAACAATTTTAAATTCATTGTCGCAGATGTATCCTTGCCATTGTACATTCGTGCAGGTTCCTCCACCCTGACATATTTTGTCTTGCTCGGGAAGGCAGAGATGGCAAAAGTATCCGCCTAGAAGCAGAGCATCGAAATTGAGTTCACTGTCGTATCCGCAATCCGTTCGATTGGCCAAGAGGGCTGCCGCAGCATCCATACCCGCCATCTCCGATTGCACGTCGGGATTATCGCTCGCGTATCCAGTGTCATCGTGGACTTGATCAAACAGCGATGCATTGGGAACTATGGGGTTGGCGGTACAGGTGTCGACGATCAGGTCCAATGGATTCTCTACCTTCAAGGCCTTGCGGGCGGCTTGCAAAGTGGATGTGTATTCGGGATTGGTTCTTGATGCATAGTTTTGGCCACATCCCGACAACACACGGACCGAATTCAGCGAATTGGTTTCGTCGTCGACAAAGTAGAGTTCTCCGCCGTTCGGTGCAAACGCCATGCCACCAATGGTACGAAATTTGGTTGTTATCTTGTACAGAAATGCTCCGGTCTCGACCTCGTAAGCATGAATCATTCCAGTTCCGCGCTCAGCTACGAACAACCGCTTCCCGTCCACACTCAGAGCCATCCCAGAAGGTTGTGCAATGTCGGAAACGAAGACAGAGCTATCAACGCATTCCCAGATGCTGTATTCAAAGGATGGCAAGCGATTCGAAAAGATGGGATATTCCTCCCGAGCTGAGGATGTCGCATGGACGCGTAAATGAAACAGATTTAGTTGGACCAGATTCTATACGTGTACAGCATGATGCAGAAATCTCAAACGGTCATCCCCGGACGTACCTGTTCTAGCGAATCGTCCCGAGTCCGCGTCTACTTTTAGTATTTGGTTTTTTCCTGGGACTGCAATGAACAAATCTCTTCTTGTCGGATGAATCACCATACCTTTGAGCATCATGAAGAAATAGAGTCGTACCGAGGGAGATAGAATGGAACCCAAGAGTTAGACGGAAACACAAGATCAAAACAAACTCGTGTAATTCTAGTTTCTTGCCTCGTTTTATTTTGTTCAATCGTTTGTTTTCAACTCACCGGCGTGTACCCCTTCCTGTCCCTCCGCTTCGGCGGTCGTTTCGAGTTCGATTTCCACGTAACGTCGCACGCTGGCAATCGAGTGGTCCATCGATCCCGGCCCGTGGGGTTGCTGGAAGTCAAACCGGACCAATTGCCCATTGTTTCTGTTTCCGGTCGAGTCGAATGCCCAGTAAACAGATCCGTAGGCGGTTTCGGTCTCCGGATCGTGGACAATTCCCCGGCAACTCGGGGCTTCGTGGAGCATGTCGGAATGCAAGAAGAAGCACGGCTCGTCCTTGGTGGTTGAGGAGGAGGCAGATGCGGTGCTGCATTGCTCTCCCATTCGATTCACGAGGTTTCGGTTAAGGGGACTGGAGTCGTAGAGCGTGGGTCCCATGAAAAAGTTCGGTTCTTTGGTGCCGATGTAGGTGTTGGAATTGTCGTTGCACACGGCCCAGTAGTTGAAGGTGTCGCGGTCACGAGTCCGGCCGCTGTCGGCGACGGAATTGAAACTGATCGCCGTCCCGTTGATCAGGTAGTGGTAGTACCCCCGATCGGTTCGCGAGACCGTCGTCTGGTAGGCGGTATCGATGGCCGGAACGATCGAAATCGAGTGATTGTTTCCGTTAATGATCCAGGCTTCGTCGCTGTTTGGAGGCGTGACGTAGCTGCGTCCCTCACTCGAATTTCCGAGGTGGTATCCCGGCGTCGGGTGGAACTTGACGTCGCGGGGGGAGTCGAGGTCCGTGATGACACTGGTCACCTCCCACCGTTCCCCAAACTCCGGGACGCATGCCAAACCTCCGTCCTCGACGTTGCAGTTGGCAGCGTTTTCGGCTTCGCAGGGTCGCGATTCGAATATTTCCGAGGCACCGCCGGTGGTTATGTTGGCACATCGCTGGTCCTTGTAGCGAATCTGTTGGCCTGGCGTTGGTCCGCAGCGAATACTACAGGCAGACCACTCCGACCAATCGCACGTCAGTTCATCCTCTTCTTCGTCAACAACGTCCACAGTATCTTTTTCCTCGTTGTCCTTGTTTTCGCTATCGCTATCGCCATCGCCATCGCTATCGCCATCGCCATCGCTGCCAGCAGTCAGTTCAAAGTCTTCGTCGTTCAGAATCGCGTCCAAATATCCTCCCAGGGTATCGGCGAGGGTCCGGGCAATGTCGGGGGTGCAATCGCTGTATCGTTCGTAGCCGCAGCACGGACCGATGAATTTGTGTTTGACGCGCAGATTCCCGTCGAGAACAACATACGCCGGGTGCCCAAATGGACTTGTGAACAACTCGTCACGCAATTGGTAGGACGAGTCGTCAACAGACCAGGGCATTTCGCTAGGTACCGTTTCGGAGTCGGGGAAGAGTTCGTTGGCATCGAGCTGGTAGATCGCGGACCACTGGTCGCAGGTTCCTCCCCCCTTGACGGATTGGATGAACCGGACGCGTTCCGGGCCGTACTCGTCAAAATATTGTTGTGCTACGTGAGCAAAGACACCGCTCTCTCGACGTCCGGCGTTGCAGCCCGTGTAGTAATTGGCAATCACCGTAACGGTGTTGGCACCTCGGAAGTCGTCAAAGCGGAAGGAACCCGCATCTCTTGGGTAGCAGACATCGTAGACCCGTTGGACGTCGGCTTGGACGTTTGTATTTGTCTCGCCATCTTTTATGCCATCGTCAATCAAATCACCTTCGCACAGGGCTGGAACAACGACGCCAAAATTGATGGGAGGACAGGTATTCGTGCACCCCTGGCCCCGAACGAGACCCGAGGCTTCGAGCAGGAGGATTGCTCCTAGCGTAATTCTAGTCGACAACAATGCCATCACCGATACTCTTAATTCTTGCTGTTTCTCTGAAGCGATCTTTCTCCCTGCGTTTTTTTCGTTCTGCAGAAAAGCAAACTGTGGGATTTCGCTCAATACCTCCGTCAAGAACAGAACAATTACAGAAGAAATTGCTGTCACGTTCGATGCTTTAGGTATTGTCCAACGATCGACGGCGAATGTTGTGTTGTAGAATCACTTACGGTATGATTCATTCGGAAGCCGTTTGCTGACTCGATCCATGCAGTAAAGGAAAAATTGCGCGTCGTTTCACACATCTTACACGTAATTTGCTGTCCTAAAAATTTGTTTTTGTTTCTTCATTTGTGTCCACATGCCAAACACGTACCGATGGATGTGGTACGAAGTTTCATGGGAATTTTTTAATTTTAGGGGACATAGTGATTCATTCATGAACAAATCCAGTAATACCGGTATATAAGCCTATGAAATCCTTTCGGTACAATACAAGGAACTGTAGTAAACTTTACCTAAGGACTAACGATACCGTACGGATATTCGTTTTACTTCACCGGTACAGTATCGGAACGCCGATACTTGTTTGCGCTTTTCGCCGCTTGCTACCGGTATGTAAGTCCCATAACGTATCATACCGGTAGTAGGGTCCCGTGCGTGCACGCACCACCGTAGAATCGGTATATTTTCTACGTGTGTGGCGAACCCATGAAATTAGCAGTAAAACGGACCTGTCACACCCCAAAAACTCTGGGCAGAAAATCAGAGAAAACCACACGAAGCAGAAAAAAACTCAGAATGCTAGATTTCGTACGAACCGTTTCTACTCGTACGGTGTTGTACTGCTGTGCAATAATGGGTGATTCCCGAAATAGTCTGGGTAGGGGCCCAGATTCGATCTGGGCCCGGGCCCAGATTTAATTCTGTACCATTTTGACCCAGATACCGGTCAATGGGTCATTCCCGAAAACACAGAATATCTGTGTCCCATGGCATCAATGTGTGTATTCGGGAATGAAAATTGTTGACACAGATATCTGTGCGCTAAAAACTCTTCCCATATTCATGCTCATTTTTGGAATAAGGAATTTGGCGATACCCATGATACAACCGACAAAAATTGGTATCTGCCTCCTCTTTCTCCGACTAAAAAAGGTAGTACGAACGGACTAAAAAATGTATCTTTCTCCCTGGTGATCGTACGAGTTTTGTCGGTCGTGCAATGTGAAATTTTCGATGTTTATTTCCCTCTCTTCCAATGGATTCTTGTCCTCGCCGTCGCTCTTAACAATCCTCAATCGTCATACTTAGCAAAATTTCACTATCATGGCAACACTTGAGATCCTTTCCATCTTCTGTATGGTAGACGACGGTGACTCTGAAGATGAAGCTGATCCTTCTGACAGGCATCTAAAAGATAGAAGAACACCAAGAATAGCCATTCGCCGGCACTGCCAATCCTCCTTCACTTACCTATTCAACTCTGGCAATGAACAGGCTCTTCTCAACTGCTGTGGTGTAGACCACAAGGTCTTTCGCGATCTCCTGCACCTCTTCCAACCAGTATTCGATATGTACACAATCAATAAAAAAACGGAGCGTATCCGCAAGCTAACCTTTACAAAGAATGGAGTACCAAAAGGAAGAAAAAGAGAGGCGAATGCAACATGTTGTCTTGGGTTAGTCCTTTTTTGGTTCCGAACAAGAGGATCGGTTGCAAGAAGCTCCTCACTGGCTTTTGGACTTACATCTACTGTCATGTACAAATGGATTAAGTTTTCGCGGAAAGTTCTTTTGTGTGTATTACAGAACCATCCGAATGCAAGGATTACACTTCCAAACAAAGTAGAAATGGAGGAATACATTAGCGCAATTGGTGCAAAATATCCGGCACTTCATGAAAAAAGAGTATGGGGCGCTGCCGATGGTCTGAAACTTTTAATACAGCACTCTGATAATTGGTTAATACAGAGCCAGTACTACAACGGTTGGACATGCGACACTTACGTGAGTAGTGTTTTTGTTTTTGCACCTGATGGGAGAATCCGCATAACTGCTTTCAACTGTCCGGGTTCTTGGCATGACAGCACCGTTGCAGATTACGGCATTTATGACCAGATGCAGGAAATGTTCGATGAGTATGCCGCAATGCTTACCGTTGATGCAGCATTCAAAGTAAGACTTTCAAACTATCTTATCCAGAGTTCGCAAGCCGATCAAGTTGGTGCTGAAGCTCTTGTGTTGAATCGTGAAGCAACCTCTCTTCGGCAGTTATCAGAGTGGGGGATGCGAATGATCCAGGGGCAATTCCCGCGATTGAAAGACAGGCTTCTTTTAGAGGACTTTGGAGATTGAAAGGTCTTACTTAACGTGATGATGCTTCTGTACAACTACCAAACCAGTACTGTCGGCCACAACCAGATCCTGAATGTTTTCATGCATAAGAAGAATGGATACTTCTCTTACGACACCAAGCCAACTGAAGATGCCACCGGCATGTTCGAGTAGACAGCAGCCGGTGATTGTTGAGCCGTTGAGCCGTTGAGGAGCTGCGCGAAGCCGTTGAGCCGGTGATTGGGGGATGGAAGTTCCGCTGGACTGATGGAAGTTTCGCCTTCTAATTTCGCTTTGGGTGGTTGAGTAGATTGTCGGTTCCGATTGTCGGTGAGTAGATTGTTGGTTTTGATTGTCGGTGAGTAGATTGTCGGTTCCAGTTGTCGGTGAGGAGGTTCCTGTTAGGAGGTTCCTGTTCCAACTATCGATTCTCCATGGTCGAGTAGAAGTAGATTCTCCATGGTCGAGTAGAAGTAGATTCTCCATGGTCGAGTAGAAGTAGATTGTTGAGATCCCCCATGGTGGTGGTAGTAATTAGTACTAGTAGTAGTAGCGTGTTCTATTTGTACATAGCTTTCGCTGCTGCTAGGTTTTTGAATTATGAGCTTCTTAGAGCTTGTTGCTGCTTCTTGTTACGAGTAGTAGTTTACACGAGTTACAAGTAATACGGGGAGTAGTTTCATTCAAGATGGAGTAGTTTCGCGTTTGGTGTTTGGGTTCATAAAAACCGCACGACTCCTTCCGAGGGGTTCAACTCCTTGAGAGGGGTTCAATCCCATCAGTTTTTCCATACACATGGAAATGGGAATCATTGGCCGATGCGTTGATTCCCATCGAGCTCAGACTTTCATGTAACAACTTCACCGACTTCACCATTTTGCAGGAGTTACTAGTAGTTACTAGTAGTTCATTCCTTTCCAACTTGCAAAGCTCACTGCAACTTGCAAAGCTCATAATTCGTTTTCTTGAAAAACCAAAAGCAACTACTACTACTAATCGTTAAACTACTACTATGGTAACTACCAAAGAACAACAAGAACAGATTCTTCAGGCTCTTCAAGCCAAAGTTGAACGGCAACACCGACAGCAACATAAAGCCAAAATCCAACGTCTACGGCGACTCCGGGAACAGAATGTTAAACATCAACAACAGATTGCTGATATTCTTTGGGCTCTTCAAGCGCAGAGTGCTGCCCGAACCAATCCACTCGATTCGAACCCATCTTCATGGTTATTTGGTGATTCAGATTCGGATTCGGATTCCGATTCCGATTCCGATTTGAAGGATGAAGTTCTACCAAATGCGGAACTACCTCTTGCGATTAAACAGGAACCAAATCCTTAAGTGGAATCGCCGATTCTTACTCAGACTCATTGCTCCAGCAGTCAACACCAGATTTTGTGGAAGAATGGGAATCGGAGTCGTCTTTGGCGAAATTGTGCCTGTGCTTCGCTTTTGGATTGGCTTTTGGTTTCTTGTTGAAGTCCAAGTCGGAATCAGAATCGGAATCGGAATCTACAGCACGTTTGTTCTTTTTGCTTGCACTCTTCTTGGTATTATTTGCGAAGAGGCTTGCAATATCCACAACAACCTTGGATATGGTGGTGACAACGGCCTGTCTTTCTTCCCTGTTCATCTCAGCGTGCTTCTCCAATTCTTTCCGGTTCATATCAGCTTGCTTCTCCAAGAATGACATCAGTTCTTTGTTCATGAATTCTTGTCTACTGACTCTGTCGCTGACGTGGGATCTGTACGATCTCTTTCCTGGTGAAGGGGTCATCGACATCGGCACACCAGGTAAGACTTCTCCTTGCGTTGATGGCTCTTCTCCTTGCGTTGATGGCTCTTGTGTTGGTTCTTGTGTTGGTTGTTGAGTAGGTTGACCAAGAGGAGGAAGAAGGGGAAAGCCGTCATCGTCTTTGCCAAAAAGGTCTTCCTCTTCAATAGAAAGAAAGGTATTCTCCTCATAACCTTGTGACATGTCATACTGCTTGTGTCCATTGCCACCATTTGCCTTATAAAGCATCCTTGCCTTGATTGCCTTTGCTGCCCTTACTTGCCAGGGACATATTGGATCGCCCGTTGGAATTTTTTGGTGATAGAGATTGCTAAGTTTGTGGCGGATGGATTGTCCTTCCCTTTGGGAATCAGGATAAGCATCTCTATGAGCTTCTATAACAAAATTCCATTCCTCACTAGAGACAGGGTTAACACAAAATATCTTCTTCAACAGAGACCTGAGTTCGTCTGAGGTGTAGTTCGTTGGACCCCTCTTTGCTGGCGGCATGATGAATGTATGGGGAACTGGCGATATGGCCTACTCTTCATCGTGGAAAAAAACGTATAATTACTTGATAAAATGTTGTTGTTCAATTTTTGGTGTCAGTTGTACGTATGATTGAAATTGGCAAGTTGGACTGTGACTGCTGGACGTTTTTGTTCTTTTATGTGACTCGTCGTCCGTTGGATTACTAACAAGGGAATGAAAAAAGTGCAGTCATGAATTCCAAATGGAGACACAGAATTGTGTGTAAATCGATGTTTACAAGGGGCCTCGTAAACACTTAAAAACGGTAATGTGAGTAAAAAAGCGGAAAACTGAGTAACAAAACACACACAATCGTGCACGACCTAAATTACACAGATATTCTGTGTTTTCGGGAATGACCCAATGTGAGCTCACATCGACCAGGATCTGGGTCCCTACCCAGATTTTCTTGAAATTGCGCATGGAATTTTGTTTTTTTGTTTCCTGCGCGCGCATGCTTATCACTTAAGGAGTATTGATAACTAATTTATTTTATCCATAGATGAATAAGTGAAGGATTCCTTTTTCCAAAAAAGAGACTTTGCACACTGGCCCGCCAAAATCTGGGTACGGTGATTTTCATTCCCGAAATACAAAAATCTGGGCCCCTACCCAGACTATTTCAGGAATCACCCAATGTATTTGTATCGATCAAACAAGCTACAAACATAGTAGTAGTACTACTACGAGTACTACAATAGGTAACACCCCGTCCTCCGTTTTGGTTGGCACATGTCAACCCCTCTCTAAAGAAAAACTCTCTTAAGAAAAATCCGAGATGCATGTGCCAAGGATTTTCCTTAAGAGATTTTTTCTTTAGAGAGGGGTTGACATGTGCCAACCAAATCGACTCCAAGTAGTATCATTGGGGAGGAGGGGTGTTACTTGGTACCACCACTCTAGCTCCTTGTTATCTGAAGCCCCCCGGGCCGAGGAAACAAGCAGCTAGAGTGGGACCAAGTAACACCCCTCCTCTCCAATGATACTACAAGGATGAGCACAAGGAGGAAAGGGGTGTTGACATGGTAATCTCTATGGCTTTGGAAGGACGAGCATAATGGAGGAGGAGGTCCTTGCTCCCTACTACCGGCATTGCTTACTAGACTAGCGTTTTGATGCTGCTACAGGGGGGGACAAGGCTAAACCGGTTTTGATCGGTGGTACCGGTTTGGTGGTACCATTGTACCACTCACTCGTTAAGTAATAATTTTTTGAACACATTGCACGTGTTTTTTTATAAAGAGGGAACTAACGCGCGGGATTAACAGCAGCAGCGTGGAATTTGACTGATTCATTGACACCACCTGTGTAGAATGTAGTAGAATCCCTACTACAACCTAGATTCTTGCTGTTTCCCTGGTTGTAATTCATAATATCAAAATCAACCACTTTCAAAAGCAAACTGTTCCCCCCGGCCATGGGAATAGACACTTTCCACTGCTTCCTTTCCTATTACTACAGCAAAAAGAAACCCATTCTATTACACTGTAAGTCATTGCCCGTCCATTGTTCGCTTGGGAGGGAAGATGATCAGGCTGTTCTGTTTGTTTTGCCATTGGCATCATTGTGTTGTCATTTGTTTATTCCTATCACTCACGATGCTGCTTCTTTTTGCTTGTTTGACCATGGGAATCATATGTCGTTTCAGCAACCATGGTTTGAACTGTACCACCTCGAAAGAGCAAGGCTCCAGTTCCCCAGAATCAATCTTCTGCTCCAGCTTAAGATCTTTCGTCTCTGACTTGGTCGGTCATTTACAGACGCAACAGCAAGAACAACCCAACGTTGGTCTGTAGCAGACATGAATTCTACATCATTGAGCAAAACCTAGTGTAATAATAAGAAGACTCCTGCCTCCCCCTCCTTCTGGATCTCCAGCGGTCACTCCTTCAATGCCAGATTTGGTTGGATTCGGTTGCTCCTGAAGACCCCGTCGTGGATTATGAAATCCGGTTGCTCCTTTGGTGACACAGATCGCTCCTGATTGACAGACGCAACAGCGACAACAACAACAGCAACAACAACAACAACAACCCAAGGCCGATCTGTAGCAGCCTGGAAATCTACAAGGATCTGTGTTGTCCCTACAGGCAATGCCACCCTCCAAGCTGTATTTCCTGCTCTGGCGTCCAAACTACAATCACTACGCCGCTGCTCTGATCTAGGGGATTGTTGTATCATGGCATCCAAACTTCAAGCACCGCGCTGTTCCGATTTAGGGGATTGATCTATCCACGGCATCTGAACTACAAGCACTGCGCTGCTCCAATCTAGGGGACTGGTGTATTCATGGTGTTTGAATTACAAGCAGCGATACGAGGATTGATTCCAGCTGCGATACGAGCTGCGATACAACAAGACGCGTCCTCCCCCTTGTACCCGGTCTGCCCAGCAGACTCAATATTCATCATGGTATGCTCTCTAGCAAGAAATAGGTCTACAGACTAATTCTAGCTCTTTTTTTGGCATATACTCTGGTCCCTAGTCTGCTGTGTATTACTACTAGTCTGTTCTGGGAGTATCAAAAATAGTGGTAGGAAAATAGTGCTCAATACTACAATTTAGAAAATAGAACACTGCTAGAAATCGCATAGAAAATAGTACCAGCAGAGTACCATATTCTGCTACCAGAGTACCACTTTTGGTACCGGAGTACCACTCCCTCCTCCCACCTGTTGAGCCTGCTTCAAACCCTTATTTTTCTTGGTACTTAGGAGTGAGTACACGTACTCGTCCGCCGAAGCCATAGGATTACCGTTGAAAAGAGCTTATTCTAATGATTCTAGATTATACATATATGTGACGTACAAAGTACTTGTTAATTAAACGGACGACGCGTCCCACAACTGTCCTACGACCCATCAAGACCACTTGAAAGCTCTATTTTGATAAAATCTACACGGGTTTTGTAATTTGCAAGGCCAATTTTTTCAATTCTCAGGGTTATGTGGTCAAGAGTTTCGACCCCCCCCCCCCCCCCCCCCTCAGGTTGTTGCAACAAAAACATCTCTCTGTCACTTAAACGATGCTCATGGTTGCATCAAATTTGTGCGATGTATTTTTAAAAATCCAAAAAGTTTTGTTGCTCGCATCACAAAAAATTCTCTACGTATTTTTGTACGCAACTATTTCAAGGAGGACTATTTTTGCACCGATAGTTTCAGCCCCAGTATTATGATTGTGACGATGGTTGCTTCATGATTTTGCTATTTTACAACTTTGTTTCATGCTTACCCCAATAACATTTATTTTCCATTCAATTGTTGTTTTCTCCACACAAAACTCATCTTTTTTAATAATATCCTCTGTGCACAATGATATTTTTGTAGCGTTATTACAAATTTCTTCACAAATATATGAGCTTCTTGATAACCAGCAATCTATTCTGTATCACCCATTCCACAATACTTGTACTACAAATATCAAATAAACAATGCCAACAAACCTATTTTTGTAGGAACAGGAACAAAGTATTTTATCCGCATTTGCCATAATGTTGTTCATAATATTCAATTTTAGCAGCAGACAAATTTATTGTGGCAACCAGCATTAGATACCAATAAACTACTAACTGCTGTACTATAGTGTTGTTAGCACCATTTACTTTTATAATTTGTCTCTGTTTGCGAGGTAATATTTGTAGTCCTCATTGTCCTTGTCAAGAGTGTCCATCATGTCATATTTTTGCTTCCGTTTTTTTCCTTTGCATTGTCTTCTTTGTCCTTACGTTGTTGTATATCACACCCATTTTGCTTTTGGTATGTTTTAAGTAGTTCAATCTCTAAATCGTGGGTCGGTTGTTCCTTCCTTTGTATTTCTATTTCGTTTTTGACATATCCATAGGTCTTGTCCCTCCTCACTCCATCCCTCCTTAATTCCTGACTTACTGTCAGTGAACTTCTTTTTAATCCTTGTCCCCTTTGTTGTATTTAGCCAGGATTCATAGTCGTTGTAAAGGAAAAGGAGCGCAAACGCTTCATCGCTTGAGGTAAAAATGTTACTGATTGTTGTTCGTACCAATTTTTGTTTGAAGTCAGTCTGTTTTGGCGACACTGCTCCAAGAATTCTTTTGAAGAAATATTGGAATTCCAGTGTATTTTTTTGTCAATGGTCTTCATGTAATTTGTACTTATCTGAGTAAGTGTTTTTGTTTTCCATGATTAGAACTGTTCCTGGGAAACTATCTGGTATCTGTTTGTTCCTTTTATTGTCTAGGTATCAGTGTTAACAATACGGTATGGTTAGTTATTTGAAAATGTTTGTACTGGCAACTATGTCGTTCTTGTCAGTTCTTACCTTTATAATTTTTCTTTGCTAGTGTCTGAGCATTGTGCCTACATGTAGTTATTGCTCTGCAGAAAATTCCATTCCACTTTGGTGCATGGACATTCCATGCTGTTGGTACTTTGTTTTCATGATTCAATTTTACAATCTTGGTAATAATTGTCTTTATGTATTGTGAACCTTGTTTGGTTGTTATCAGGAATTTCATTTGCCTGAACGCTAGTTCCTTGACATACGCGGTAATGTAATTTTTAATGTTTTTGTCAGTGTGCTATTTCTTGTCCTGTATTGCATCGCTGTTGATACTGGTGCTATTGGTTGCATCTGTTTGGTTATCATTTGTGTTTGTTGGCTCACTTCCTGATAAGTTTTTTGTTTCATCAGTTTGGAAGGTCTTCGTATGTCTTGTTTGGTTGTGTTATCTGATTTGTTATGCTGCGGCAAGTTACTGTTACCAAATTGTAGCAACTTAGATTGCGTTGACACAATTTTAATTTAGTGTTCTCTAAATTGTGAATAAAAAACAAAACAACCAACGACAAGGAGGACGAGAAGTATGTCTCAACCACCTGTACTGCCTGATGGAGGTGTTGGAAAAAAGCCCACTATTCCACAACCAAATGCAGCCGCAGCCACAACTGAAGCCGCAGAAAAAGCAAATTCACAGCGGCGACCGCAGCCTCAGAAGACAACACTAATCCACCAGCAGATGAAGTCACAGCGGCAACCGCAGCCTCAGAACACAACACTAATCCACCAGCAGATGAAGTCACAGCGGCAACCTCAGCCTCAGAAGACAACACTAATCCACCAGCAGATGAAGTTGCAGTCTCAACCGCAGCTGCAGAAAACAACACTAATCCACCAGCAAATGAAATCACAGCGGCAACTGCAGCCGCAGAAGACAACACTAATCCACCAGCAGATGAAGTCACAGCCTCAACCGCAGCCTCAGAAGACAACACTAATCCACCAGCAGATGAAGTTGCAGCTGCAACTGCAGCCTCAGAAGACAACACTGATCCACCAGCAGATGAAGTCGCAGCCGCAACCGCAGCTGCAGAAAACAAGACTAATCCACCAGCAAATGAAGTCACAGCGGCAACCGCAGCCGCAGAAAACAACACTAATTCACCAGCAGATGAAGTTGCAGCCTCAACCGCAACCTCAGAAGACAACACTAATCCACCAGCAGATGAAGTCACAGCCTCAACCGCAGCCTCAGAACACAACACTAATCCACCAGTAGATGAAGTTGTAGCTGCAGCTGCAGCCTCAGAAGACAACACTAATCCACCAGCAGATGAAGTCGCAGCAGTAACCGCAGCTGCAGCTGCAGCTGCAGAAAACAAGACTAATCCACCAGCAAATGAAGTCACAGCGGCAACCGCAGCCGCAGAAAACAACACTAATTCACCAGCAGATGAAGTTGCAGCCTCAACCGCAACCTCAGAAGACAACACTAATCCACCAGCAGATGAAGTCACAGCAGCAACTGTAGCCTCAGAAAACAACACTAATCCATCAGTAGATGAAGTTGCAGCCTCAACCGCAGCCTCAGAAGACAACACTAATCCATCAGCAGATGAAGTCGCAGCAGCAACTGCAGCAGCAGAAGACAACACTAATCCACCAGCAGATGAAGTTGTAGCCGCAACCGCAGCCTCAGAAGACAACACTAATTCATCAGTAGATGAAGTCGCAGCAGCAACCACAGCCACAGAAAGCAACACTAATTCACCAGCAGATGAAGCCGCAGCCGCAGCCGCAGCCGCAGCCGCAGCCACAGCCACAGCCACAGCCGCAGCCGCAGCCGCAGCCACAGCCGCAGCCGCAGCCACAGCCACAGCCACAGCCACAGCCACAGCCACAGTCACAGTCACAGCCACAGCCATACCCAAAACAAGAAGATTGTCTCAAAAAGGTCTAAAATCTCCTCCAACCCGTCCAGTGGGTGCACAAAAACAAAAGAAGAGAAGCTTGTCTGTAAAACTAGTTGGGAATCAAAAGAAGAGAACTTTGCCTCAAACAGTTTGACAGCGATCCATTGTGAAACAGAAGGAGAGAAGACTTTCTCAAAAATCTCCACCACAGGGTCATCATAGTGGACAAAAGACCCCTAGTCCACCAGCCGTCGTTCCTGCAACACCAAAGCAAGTCGCACCTGCACAAGCTATGCCGTGTCTGGACAATGTGGGCGGTGGCACTTTATGATTACAATTGTTTGAGGATGACCCACAATACAAGGCTCACACAGATGCAATGAAAAGACGTGTCAAAGCTTGCCTTTAAAAGCAGGGTCCTAACGGCTTCTCTGACAATATTTTGACTGACAAATTGATCACTGCCAAAAGCCGGGAAATCACATCAGTTTTTAGCCAGCTGATGAATAAGGTTTTCATTGTCACCAAACTCTTTTCTTTGGTAACCTGTCCTGACTTCAGCGAGACGACAATGGGTGACAAGCCATTATTGGGTCCTATACCAAGGGTTGTTGACGTGATGGTAAATCTTTTTCTGCATGACTTGGGTTCACAGTTGATAAAGAAGGTCTGCATCTTGGATCAAAAGGAGCTGACAACTCATTTCAAGGACTACAGCATGAAAGATAAATGGAACGCCTTCCAGAAAGCACTGAACTCCGTTATCAAAATCAATGATACTACTACAGCAGGTATAACAGAGTACACCCGCGTCAAAGGAGAAGATAAAGTAGCCAAAGGCAAATTGTTGGAGGAACAGGATGTATTTGTCAAGAAGTTGGTTCCAGAAGATGAGCAACAAGTGAAGACATTGTTGCAACATTACCTCCTGAGTTTGTCTTGGGGTGACAATGTTCTTTCAATGCAGAAGGATCTTAAACAGTTGAATCTTGTGTGCAAAGAGTTGCTCGACAATGCTCTAACATTTTGGTTGTCACGTGGTCCTAATGGTATACATGTCCTAGTTACTTGGATTATGGTTTCAAATGCAATAGTTAAGGCAGTACTGGACAACAAAGAAAAACATCTGTTGACATTGACAGTGCACACGAGAATATGGACGAATATTTGAAAGCGGAGCACCAATCATTGTCCAACTCCAACCCTGGTGAACCTGACCACAAAGATTGGTTATTCATTTTCACCAACAATGATACTTGATCCACTCAATTTTAAGAAGGAACTCCACCTGAGTTTCTAACAGGTGAATAGTGTAGAAAGATTTACCCCCTCACGAAAGAGAACTACAGCTTATCTGCTACAAGGTTCCTTAATTTTGATGAGAACTGCAACTACATGCTGGACAAACTATTGTTCTGGGAACATACGAGATTTGTATTCCATGATATTTTTATCATGCAACCGGAAATACTACTCAACAGTTGTCAATGTATCGAGAGGTCCCTGCAATTTCTCACTTTTTACAATTATCTACCGGTTGGAGGGCAATTGTTTGTTCCTTTGACTAAGGAACTTCTGTGTGCCGTATTTGAGAAGAAAAAATATGTCTCGGAAGCAAACTTGGAAGTAAGCTTTGTATCAGGCAAGGATGAAAAGACTTTACAATCCGATGGCAATTCCTTGATGCAACTTTTCCAGAAAATAAATGTACCAAGAATTCAACGTCACAATGCAGTTGACATTACAGAGTGGGACTTCCTCAAGAAGCACGTGAAAAACTTTGATACCTATTCTGTCTGATGGCTAGTGTTCACAAACAAAGGGCTCAGTGGAGTGAAATCATTCTTTCAATTTCCTTGGGAAGAGAAATCAACGGTCGACCCGCAGTCCAAAAGTGTTGAACCTGGATTTTGAGATGATCCACAATGACAGGAGGAAGGAAATGGGAACGAACAGCCTGCCATCCCTAACGCAATCCAAGACAACCCATCCACCAAGAGAAAGGGAAAGAAGTCGTTCCTTTGCCCTAGTCATAAAGGTAGGAAGTCAGCATCAGACGGATCAAATGGAGATGCCAAGCACAAGGAGAGGAAGGTTTCTTCAAGCCTGGGCTATGTTGTAGATCTAGGATACCTTCTGCAAGTTCCTTGTCCCATACCCAACGTAGCAACGAAAATGTTCTCTGGCAATGTGAAGGTGTTGTTCTCAGATCTTGATCCCGGGATCGAGTATCCTCGTTTTGCAATTGATAGCAAGGTCACCCGTAGTGAAGAGTTATGCATCAAAGAGGAAGGCCCAATTTCCTGTTTATGCTGGATACATGGTGTACAAGAAACTACCGGATGGCACAAAAGTGAAACGATCAACCTGGTTCCCTTACAACCGTGTCAGGTCAAATACACTGCAGTACACCAAGTTGTCCGAGTTGTTCAAATGAAATGGTGCATTGGCTAATACATGACGGACAGGCACCATAGAACACAACAAAGAGTGCCAAAACTGCAAACTGATCATAGTAGTATTGCTCCACATTGGGTTTATCTTAAGAACGAAATAGTTGTTGATGTTAGAAAGAAGTATAAATCATATTTACTACAATGTATACTACATTATTGATATCCACGATCATCATCTCAGTCTTCTGGTGCTCTTGCCGTTAGAAAGAAACATAAATCATATTTACTACAAGAATGCATTGGCTAGTGATGAAGTACTATTTCATTTTTCATATTCTACTAGTACTACTGTCCACCCTATTCCTATCATGCACAAGAACAGGATGTATTATCATGAAACAATAATGTTAGGCAATAAACCAACAATGTGATGAATGTGGGCAAGAAGTTGTGAGTTCTACTAGTAGTGGATTTATTTCAATGTAGTGAGAGAAATAACAATGGGTTGCCAACAGTCAGTTTGCTAGTAGTGCTAGTACATCACATAACGTAGTACATTGTTACCTGACATTTTGTTATGAACATTGTTAATAGGATGGATGGAATGGACAGTTCAACGAGAATGGTGTGTAACTCAAACTTTGCTGAATCTTTATAAATTTTTAATTCATTGAGGAGCCTGGTGTACATCATCATGCTCTGAAATACTAAGAAGGGCAAGTAGGTGCTAGATAGTTTTTCAGTGGAAATAGAATGCATTTTTTGATGTTCAATCATGATGATCATAGTTTAAATGATGTATGGGATCAACTATCAAAGAACATTGATATAAAAATCACTGATACTCTATGTGCTATGAGTTTTTAATTCATCAACAAGGATCCTGGATATGAATAGGAAGAAAAAAGATGTACTGGGTCTGTGTACGGTTCTACAAAAGTTACGACGTATGTGAAAGAGTGTCCTTTGTTCAATGGTCATTGTTACCGGTGGTGTTGGAGGACTCAATCCACCAGCCACAGTGTGATCCATGTCAACCAGTTGTACCACACCATTAAAGTTACACTATTTAAAGTTAGTCAATTTTTGAATGACACAATTGGTGTGTCCCGTGGCGCTGCCGGTGTGTAGCAGTATTCCGTGCATTTGGGACAAAATACACAGCCCAAAAGTCAACACCGTAGGCATGCTCCACCAACTTTATGACTCGGGGTTGGATTACGATGAGTAATTGTAACATACCGGAGCAGTTGTCAAATGTCCCAGCTTAGAAATAATAGGTAAATGGAGAACACAACAGAATCAGCGTACAAGAGGAGGATTTCGAATCTGCGGTTTCCACTTCTTTCTGCAGAGTACAGTAAACAAAATGATGAACTCAATGACAGCGACCAAAACAACAAGGGGAACCCATTCTTATATCATTTTGAAACTGGATTTGATGCGCTATGTGCCCAAAACAGACACTTGGTACTCATAATCCTTCATGGATGCAACAAGATCAAGGATGTGAGAGCAAGACTCAACAGCAAAAAAGGATATTCCAACAAAGAAGAAGGTTTGGAGATTTGGGAACAATGCTTAAAGTATGTAATGGAGGAAGTATTTCCCTTATATGAGGAAGGTGACACTGATGACATTGACCACGTGTGGGCTATGGGTATGATTCTGGCGTACGTTTTATGTGGTCATCCCGCATTGAAATAAACGGAGGACATACATTGCTGCAACAACGTGGGTATTGGATGAGAAGTACAATCCGGAGAACGAGAGAGACTACAACAGAATGGTCATACTTTCCCAGCAAACAAATGGTGTAATATGACGCCGGAGGCCAGAAAGCACATAAAACAATGCATACATTTTAACCCAGGGAACCGTCCCTGTCTGACAAGCCTTTGGTCCAACGAGTGGCGCACAAAGACTGAAGAGGCAATCATTGAAAAGGATGGATTGCAATGGGATTGCTACTCAACGGACGGCACATACTCCACAGGTGATGAGGAATCTAGAAGGAACACAGAAGAAGCCAATGAGGTAAAGCAACCAAACAAAGAAATAAAAAAAACTTATGAAAGCAAAGTGGGATTCATTCATACATATAGCGACAAAACAGTCCAAGAGGAAAAAGCAGAAACTAAAATAATTAGCAAACAAAGAGAAAAAGGAGGAAGAAGACGAAAATGAGAGAAACATTGTGCACTGGCTACATCTTTACAAAAAATGTTGGAAATCACCTGAAGATTTGGAGGAGTACAACAAGTATCCTATTCCTCGTGGGACATGGGGACGTCTGAAACACTACTAATAAGCGTTGTTTCTGAAATTGTCCCTACTTACAAATATGAACACCTTGCTGTTGTATATTAAATTCCTTTTGTGTCCGGTGTAGTAGAGGTACAAATCGAGAATAATGAGACCTCGAAAGTTCGAGTCTCATTCTTACGATTGAGAATCGATACTTAAGTGAAGGATTAGCGGCAGCACGCTTTAAAGCGGTAGCTTGCTCTCCAGCAAGCCAACACGCTTATACTTTTAGATTGCTTGATTATTAGCCTGCCTACAGCTTACTCTTTTTGCTCCTAAACCAATTAGTAGTACACCCGCCTGCAGAAAAGGCTTAACAGCCAAAGCTGCTGTGCGCTGTTGTGTGTGGGCACACCAGCAATCTAAGGGACCGGACTCCCCAGCCTGCAAAACAATCAACAGCTAGAGTTTCCTGGATCCCCCTCTAGCACTGCTTAATCCACCAACATACCAATGAACTACAAGCATTTCACATCCAATACCTACAAGTAGGAATGGCTACTGAGGCTATCACGAATGTAGTGAGTGATAGTTGTTGTCGCACGCGTAGTATCGTAGCTACAGTACCGTCCGTAATCCTACGGTAATTACCAAAAAGGTTTATTACTGCTGTATTTGCGCGGGTTATCATCATCTGTGAGACGTGCACGTGGATTCAGTTTTTTCGCGTGCCACTATTCCCCCCTCTTTTAATTACGCGAAGTCAAAATTCAAAAAGAGCCGATCTCCTCCTATTCTTTTTCTATGATACAGGACAAGTAAGACTTAGCCAACTCGGATTCAATCAAACTTGAAACTTAGGCGTTTCACTTCTTCGCTGTCGTCCTTGATGCAATATTCATACCCGTGTGATTTACTGTGATTGTCAAAAAGGCAAAACGGGGAACTATTCGTACCACACCATACTCGTTCTTCCTTTGTTCAGCATCCGACACAATCTCGATTCCAGAAAGGTCCACATGTACAGAACGCAGACTAGTTGAAACAATGATTCGAAGCAGAAAGTCGCCGACCAGCAGTCCTACTCAGCTAGACATCTCGCGATGTGATGGTATGGACATTGAAGAATCGTCTTCTAACAGACACGGGAAAGAGAACCGTCGGCTATTCCTGGCGAACAAGAATGTCAAGAATGCCCTCCTTATCGTCGTACTTCTAGTCGCAACCAATCTCACGACCTGTTTCATGGTCTATTACTGGATGGGCGGGTCGACGATTTCTATTCGAACCGCAATGGGAGCATTGCCAACGGAAATCTCGTTGTCGTGTCCGAAAGACATGACCGAGTTTGCAAATTGGTACGGGAACACTCTGGATCCGAAACGAAAGGCGTCCTTTCAGGATGTTCGGATCGAAAACAAACACAAGAAGAACCGAGAATCGTTCACCCCCGTACCGGCCCAATACCGCAAGACGTTTTACTACGATGGAGGGAAAATCTCCCAGCCTATTGCTAGAGCACTTCGTTCCAGAGATTGGGTTCGAGTCGACGACACGGACAATGCCCACATCATTTATACATACAAAAACAACGCGGACTGGGCAACGGAACTCCAGCCTTGGCAGCGATTCAACTACATTCCGAGACACGAAAGGTGGAACCAGAAGAGCAACTTTGTCTACTACTATAAGAAATACGAGAAGGCCACGGGGAAGTCCCCGAGCGTCTACGTTCCGGAATCCTATATGCTGACCGAAACGAAGCGTGAAATCGAAGCCTTCCGTCACGTTTTGGAAGGAGGGAACGGGAAAGACCATCCCTGGGTCCACAAACTCTCCAACGTTAACCAGGGAAGAGGGATCACAATCATGGCCCCCAACAGCTCCGAACTCCTGAGGTTGCCGGAAGAATCCATTAAAGCAATCGATGCCTATCGCGAGAAAGAACGCCAAAAGAAGGAGGGAAGCAAGAAAGACACTAGCGAAAGCGAAGACGAGGAGGAATTGCAAGAGAGCATCATCCAACGGTACATCTGCAACGAGATGACTTGGAACCAACGCAAATTCGACGTGCGAATGTATTGGTTTGTGGCCAGCCTGGATCCGCTGGTTGTTCTCTATCACGACGGGTACGTCCGTGTGGGAAACGCGGCCTACAGCGAAACGTCCTTCACCGACACGACGTCCCACCTGACCTCGCACACCGGCTTGGGTGCCGAAACCAAGGCCACCATGTGGCAACTCGAAGATGCCCTGAACGAACACCAGGAACAAAAACATCGCCATCATTCCAAGAGGAAACACAAACAAGTCCCCTTTCCCAACGGGAACACACCGGTAGAACACGTCCGAAACCAGTTCAAGCACGCCCTCGGAGAAATGATCGAAATAATGAAGAACGAATCATTTAGGGTCCCGGATCTAGGCGAAGACGATCCTTATCTTACCTCGGAAAACTCATTTCAATTTTATTGTGCGGATTTCATCCTCGACAACGACCTCGACGTGTGGTTCATCGAACCCCAAAGCGGATGTGGACTGGACGAAGATTACTACTTTCGACTCGAAATGCACGCGTCATTATTCAATGGCATGGTCGATATACTGGAGGAAGTGGGGCGAAAACAGGAACAGCAAGAACAATTGCTTCCGTTCGAGAAATCTGGAAACTGGTAAGTGGTCGAAACGTGTCGGGGTGTGATCATAAAGGACTTTGAGGCATTTTGTTGCGGTGGATGATATGTGCTGAGGATTGACTCCGGAAACCCTGACGTGTTCTTGGTTGATTATTTGCGCTTGCTGCAACCTCTCGTCGAATTTTCATTCTATCTTCGCCCTTTCCACTCACATAAATGACACCGCCAACTCTCTCGAAAAATGTTAGGGAGATAATTTATGCTGACGGTCAGGTCTACAACTACGAAGGTTACGAACGTTCAACGACCAAAGAGGGATGCACCATCCATTAGGAAATCGGGTTGGTAATGTTAACGACAGAGTACTTTGAATATCTACCATCCCTCGCCGTATCAAATTCTTGTCTCCCGTAGAAACCAAGGCGAACATTGTTGGGCGACAAGTTGTTGCAGGAACCAAATGACTTGGTCACGGATATTGAGAAAGAACCATGCCATACGTGGCAAGATTACGAACTGTTCAATACGGAGATCTCTTGCACGAAAGGCAACCGTTGGCACGAATTGCTGTAACCCATTGCCACTATAAGCCGTGCAATTGAAAATTTACGCCAAGCATATTACAATGTCTTCTGAGTAGTATACGATCGGCTAGAAGTTTACAAACATGATGAAGACCTGAAATAATACACGACATTAGAATCGTCTTACTGTAAATTTAAATTATCAATTCGAAAGATCTACGGGACGAGGACAACTGCATATTCCAAGCATCGTGTCAACGGAAAGCTATGTACTGCCGTTTATTGATAACTTTCTCGTATTGCACCACTATCACATTTTCCAAATAATCGATCTTCCAAAGTTCGGCAGTCAAATAGCTGTCAGGCAGGAACCACCGCACGCAACTCTACAAGGGTGCCTACGAGCGGCGTCGTCCCATAAGTTTCGTTCATCGATATAGGACAATCTATTGTACATTGGTGAAGCATACCGTCATAGTTGTTTCCAACGATTGTCGTGAATGAGTGAAGCGGAAAACCACGTAAGATTTCTTATGTTATTGTAATATTAGTATGTAGAAATAATACAATAAAGTCGATTGATAGCCATCATATACACGCTGATGACGAGAAAGAGCCTGGCATACACCTCTGTGTGATGCAAAATAGTACGACCTGGCTCAGTCATTCGCTTGATTCAGCTAGCAGCTGGCAAAACCGAACATGGTTACAATTACAGAACATACTGTTTGGTATAAATAATACAACAACACATCATCAATTTCGGAGCGATAGTTTCACTTTGCATCCATTCATTGGAATGGACGTCAATCGTGTCGTATAGACCTCCTTCTCGGCATCCACTGCTGCCGCATCGTATCGGGTGACAAGAGCCGCGAGAGCAATTTTCGCTTCCAGCAAGGCAAAATACTTTCCGATGCAATCCCGATGTCCCTTGCTGAACGGCAGGAACATGTTGGATGTAACGAGCTTCCGACCATCGTCTCCCAAAAACCGCTCCGGCACAAAGTCGTTGGCATCGTCTCCCCAAAGTTCCGGATCGCGCTGAATGGCATACGCGTTGATGTGGATCACGCTGTGACCCAGCTTGTACTTCCCGAACTTCGCGGCAGGATCGGGGGCATATCGTGTGGACGCGGCGGGGGGATAGAGGCGGAGGGCTTCGCGCGCGACACTGTCGAGGTACTGGCACTGCTGCAGCATTTCGTACGTCAAACCATCCTCGAGGTTGTTCCCGTTCCGGACGACATTCTCCGCCCACTTCTCCCCGATGTGGTCGCGAACTTCCTGCCTAGCTTTTTCCATTTTTTCGGGATGTTGCGCTAGCAGCCAGTACGCCCATGCGATGTTCGTTGCGGTTGTATCGTGGCCCGCAAAGTAAAAAGTCTTGAGCTGCGAGATCACGTTTTCCATGTCATCGGAGCTGAAGGACACCGAACTGTCTTTCGACTCCCGAAGGGTACTCGATAGAGCCAACGAAAGGATATCGTTTGGCATCGTTTGTGGATCGTCCTCAGAGTGTTTGCTCTCTTCCGCACGACGCATGGTATCCAACCGCCGCTGCACAAGACATTGCATGTCCCAGTTGAGATCTGAAGCCAAACGCCAGCTTCTGTACACCCGGAACACATTTAAAAATCGTTGCATTGGCTCCCTGTAAATTTGACCAATGATCGTGACCAGTTCACGACTTTTGTTCAGAGTTTGCATTCCGTTCTTTTGGATGATGGTTTTTGCATTTGTAATGGTGGTCTCGTTCTCGTTCTTGTTTTCGTTCTCGCTACCTTCTGCCGAATCATTCCCCCAATCTTCCCCGAACGCCACCTGCGCAATCACGTCGGAGGTCAGATCGACGGCGCGCATCAGCATATCGGTAGGCACCCCCTGATCGACATCTTCCTTCTCACACACCGCCAAAAATCGGTCGCATTTTTGTGCAATAATCGACACGACCGACTTAAGATACTCGGGAGTAAATCCGGGATTGTACAAGCGACGCTGGGTTTGCCATTCCTTTCCCTCCGTCACGACAATGCTTTTCCTTCCCGTTAGAGGCAAGATAGTTTTGTAGGTCGGGGACTTGGGAAAGAGACTTTCGCTGCTGTCGTCTTTCCTTTTCGAGTGCAGCACGTGTTTCGCAAGCGCAGCATCTCCGACGACAATTATTCTACCCATCACGGGCAGCTCAAACATAAGAACTTTGCTGTTCAACTTCGGCATCCAAGCCTCAAAGAGGACATCGTGGGAACTCTGTTTGTGGACGCCCAAATTCTCCGGGTTCAGATGCAGAACATGACCAAACAGCCAGTGTTTCTCGGGTGGTGTGGGTGGATACTTGCACTCGTCATCGTCATCGTCAAGTTTGTTCTTCCCACCACGTGTTAGTGTTCGGTGCAGCCATGTAGCACCCAAGAAGATGCAAAGCAGGGTCGCTGCACTTCCAAGGGGGACCGGGGAATAGTCGGTAAAGGCTGCGAGTGCGTGTACTAGATTCTGTGATGCCATTGTCAACGCTGTCTACTTCGATCTTACCCTGGAATCCCGGACGCACAATACTGTAGTATCAGGAACTTAGACGACTTTGCCTGATGTGGAGGTGATACGGTGCCGTATATCCGGTACAAAGAGAACTGTGTTGAAATCAGTGTGTTTCAAGCACGTGATGCCAAAAAATGAAACACACGAACACCTGAAAGAATAAAGTTGAATCTTACAAGGAGGTGACACGGTGCCGTATATTCGGTACAAAGAGAACTGTATTATGGTACTGATAATTATTACTCCTACGAAGTAATCTTAATTCATTAAAACTACGGTACCGTTCGTACCGCCGGTACTTCTCTGTGTTTTTACTCGCCACGGTATGTACGGTACGGTACTCGTACTATCGTAAGATTTTACGTAGTCTTAGACATTACGATCACTGTCGTAAGCCTCTAAAAAGAGAGTGTGTATTGGTAGTTTGATTTAGTAAGAATTTAGAATTGTGGGAATGATAAATCTGAAGAAAGAAACATGTTTTTGGATACTTTTGTATTCAATCGTATTAGATTGGGAGAAGGTTGGGAGAAGCTTCTCATATACAAAAGTGACGTGTTCTCAGAATTGAATCGTATGATTGGAGTTCGAATTCCGATCAATCGTATTTGGGACGACGGTTGGACGTGTATCGGGAGAAGGAGAGACGAGATACGACACTCTTCTCCTTCTCGTAGAATGAGTCAAAGAGTAGGGTGATAAGGCTTGATGTGACGAATGTTGATTCTTTCTTTGAGGTGTGGAGTTTTCCAGTAGGCAATGGTGCCATTGGTGAAGATTTGGTCAATGGTGAATGGACCAATGTTTTTGGCATGAAGAGCATCTGCATTTGGTTTGGTGATCATGATTTGTTCATTGACAGCAAAGTCATGTTGTTTGCGATGAGAGTTTTCACGGAGGGCATCTTTGTTGATGATGTTTTGGCGTTTGTTTCGAATGATGTTGATATCAGAGATGATAGGGATGGGGAGAAACATATCGCGATTGAATACAAGGGCACCTGGAGAGATACCAAAAGTCTTGTGGACAGTGCATCGAAGAGCAAATTGTGTGGATGCAAAGATGTTGTCAATAAGATCATGAGCTTGTTGTAGATCTTGAGGAGGATTGGTGTTTAGTTCAATGCGCATGGCTGTTTTAATAGTATCATGGGCCCGCTCAAGAACAGCATTTGATTGTGGGTTCTTGGTTGTGGACATCTTGGGTTTGATACCGAGATATTCAAGGTGGAATTGAAAATCATGGCCAATGAAGCAAGGTCCTCTGTCAAATTGACAATTGTTGGGTCGAGGGTATCGAGAAAGCCAGGCATTGTTGAGTGCATGGACTGCCATTAGGCTGGTAGGATTGACTTGAGGAGATCGAATGATTTCCAAGAGATTTGTGGACATATCCATGATGGTAAAACCATTGAATTGGATGGGTAGAGGATGACCAGGGAGTTCAATAGACCATGGACCAATTGCGTCGATGGCGATTGTATCCCAAGGTACATGTGTTTCTTGTCGAGTAGCTAGTTGACCATGGTGACGATGATCTAACTTGTAGCGTTGACAAGCATCGCAAGTACGGCAGAATTGAAGAACGGCGTCCTTGAGACCAGGAGAGTAGATGAATCGATTGATTGTGCTGGTGAGTCGATCAGCTCCAGCATGCCCGAGGACATGGTGGTACCATTTGATGGTGTTGGCTCTGAGGATTGCGGGGAGAACAATTTTGGTTTGGTTATTGTGGTTAGTGAATACAAATATATCTGTACCATTGAAATTTTGAATTGTATACTTGTCATTTTGTGTAATACTTTCATCCGCAAGTTGTGCTTGCGCAAGGTGTGGAAAGGCTAGTGGGTATTCAGGAATTGTTTCCGGATAGTTGATGAAGAGATCAGAGAGATCGAGGCTAGGAGAGTCTTCTTCCTTGGAGTCTTCTTGCATGGGTAGTCGCGAGAGTGCGTCTGCAATGACATTTTCTTTGCCCTTGATGTATTTGAAGACTGGAGAGAATTCTTCAAGAAGCATTCGCCAGGTCATGATTCGATTGGAAGTGATAGTTTGACGAGTGAGATTGATATGGTCAGTCCATACAATGATTTCTGCACCCCAGAGGATAGGTCGAAATTCTTTGAAGACTTTGACTACACAGAGCATTTCTTTGTCGATGGTAGGGTACTTGAGTTGAGCCTTGGTTAGTTTTTGAGAATAACAGACGATGATTCGATTGTCTTGGACAATTACAGCGCCTAACTGGTAATCAGAGGCGTCAGTGTAGACATGAAATGGTTTGTTTGGATCAGGATAACTGAGAAGAATATCTTCAGCTATCATAGCTTTTGCCCGTGTAAAAGCTTCGATAAGTGCTGGATTGGGAGCAAGCTTACCCTTTTGTTGGCCGGATGAAGCTGTGAGTGGAGCAAGAACTTCAGCGCGTTTGCGCCAAAAGTTTCTGTAAAAATTAACCATACCGATAAACGATCTGAGTTGGGTAATGGTTTTGGGGAAGGTGAGCTTCAGGATGGGTTCAATCTTGATAGGATTAGGCCTGACACCATCGGAAGATATGATGTGGCCTAGCCAAGGTGCAGAGCTTTTCAACCAGTGACATTTGGCTGGCTTGACTGAGAAGTTATGAGCCTTTAGTAGGTAAAGGACTTGATTTACGGTCTTGCAGTGAGCGCCGAGTTCATCAGAGAAGATTCCAATATCGTCAATGTAGACTTCGACTTGAGGGAGATGAAGGAATATTTGTTCCATACAACCCTGGGCCCAACATGGAGAGTTTAGAAAGCCCATGGGTAAGCGAAGGAGGCGAAATTTGCCAAAAGGGGTTACAAGAACACACTTCCAACTGGATTCTTCATCGAGTTTGAAGGTGTGGAATTGCATGCTGACGCCGATGAGTGTGAGGTATTTGAATCCTCGACGCCGGTGGAAGATATCTTGAATCTTTGGTAATGGGTAATGAAGTTTCTTGGTGACCTTGTTGAGTTCACGAAAGTCACTGATTAGACGGCAGGAACCATCTGGCTTGGGCACCACAAATGTAGGCATTCCCCATTCGGTAGCATAACAACGTTCAAGAATCCCAAGATTGACTTGTCGAAGGAGTTCGGTTTTGACGGCTTGTTGCTGGTGGATGGGAATGGAGTATGGTTGCTTGATATGGAATGGAACTGCATCGGGTTGAAGATCAATGTGGAATTCTTTGTCCGGAAAGATTCCTAGTTCGCGGTCGGTGAGACCTTCGAAGAGCTTAGCATTTGGGCTGAGAATCTTGAGGAGCTGCTCTTGTTCATATGAACTGAGATGAGTTTGTTCAGAGACTAGTTTGGGTAGATCAGTCTTCTCGTATTTGGTTGCTCCATCAACGTAAGCTTGTTGGTTGACTTGGTTCATGTAGCTTTCGGCAACGACGTATGGTTCGTTGGACATGACTCTTTGGATGATAGTCTTGTCATGGAAGTAACTGGGTGGATGAAATGGCATCATTTTCTCGTACCAGGTCATGGTTGAGTTTTCAAAATCCATTTTGATTCCAATGTCCTTCATAGTCTTTCGGCCAAGGATGAAATGGTAATTCATTTTGGCGTCGACTACATAGCACTTGACCTTGTTGATGAGGAGTGAGAAGGATAGCTCGGGAAGCATGAGGTTGTGAAGGTTTACATACTTGGAGCAGCTGGCTTTGCCATTGGTGGTAATCATGTTGACCGGAGTTTCGAGATCATGGAGGACAACTGTTGGTGGAAGGGATGATTGAAGAATAAGATTGTCGGTTGATCCCGAATCGAAAAGTGTCTTGAAGTAGTATTTTCCTTTTTGTTCATTGACTTGATTGCAAGTAGTAATGGTCGTTGGAGCAAGATCTTGGGGTTCCTTTGGTTTGGAGAGAGCTGTGAAGTTTTCAGTGTAGCCGTTAGGTGGGCTAGGAGATATGACGTAAGAGTCAGTGAGTGGTTCCTTGTTAGGCTTGTTGTTGATATAGATCAATTCTTCCGTTGGAATCTCAACGCACAAATCATTGTTGTATGATGGGAACCGTTGAATGTCTTTATCGTAATATTCGGAGTCGGCTTCAATGTCGACATGAAAGAGGTCGTGCCAAATTTCTTCTGGAGACTCGGAGTGTTCTTGAATAACAACACACATGTGTTGTTCCGTATCTGGAGGAGTAGGTGGAGTGTTGTTGTTGTTGTTGTCATCAGAACGATCGTTGACATATGAGTCATTGTTATTGTTGTTGCGATTGTTGTTGTTGTTATTGCGACTGTTTCTGTTAGGATTGCTCGCATTTTGATAGCATTGTCCCCACGTGTGGTTCGATGCTGGATGTACGGGACAAGGGTCCAAAGATTGTAGTCTTTGTTTGTTGTTGTTGTTGTTTCTTTGGTTGTTGTTGTTCAAATTGTTGTTTCGATTGCCATTGTTGTTGTTTCGTTGGTTGTTGTTGTTGTTGTTCGAATTGTTGTTTCGATTGCCATTGTTGTTGTTGTTTCGGCGATTGTTGTAATTGTTGTTGTTGTTGCGGCGATTGTTGTTTTTATTGTTGTTTTGATTGTTGTTATTGTTGTTGTTACGTATGGATTTTTGGTGTAGTCTTTCCATTCTGGTGATGATTTGATGGAGTTCATCGTCAAAGGGTGAATTGTGTTCTTCATAGGTGTGTCTCCATTGTTCAGGCATGGATTCGTAGATCAAGCTCTTGAAGTCTTCGCCATCAATTATAGCAAGATTTGGGTCATCAGGAGCACCGGGAAGCAGAGGAAGAATGGCTTTGTTGTGGTAAGATACCATTGAGACGAACTTGTTGACTGTCATGTTGGAAGTCTTCTTGATATTGAGGATGAATCGTTTGTGATTGCGATAGGCATCAAAGTTGTTGGAGAACTTGAATTGGATGAATTGTCCTATGACGATATCGAAGTTTTCTTCTGTTTCTTCAATATCTTCGATTTGTTCAGTGAACCAAGCATCATCAGCATAGTCATTGAGGATGTCTGGGAACTTGGAGAAGAGCTTGGCGCCATCGTCCCATTCGAGGGTTCTTCTGGCTTTGTTGAATTCATGAATAGAGTGAATGATTTGCATATGAGTGGAAGAGTGAGAAATGATGGGGACTTTTACCTTGGTTGTTTCGGTAACGCCGTCTTCGACTCTTGAGGTTTTGTATTCCACTTTTTCAATCGTGTTCGGATCGAAATCGAACTTGAAGGGGATAAGATTGTAAGTAGTCATTGTGAATAGAATTGTTGATAGTTAGTACGGGTGAGAAAAGTGTTGATTAGAGTGTAAAGCGTTGAATTGTAATACTCGAGTAATATTGAAAGGATAAATATCGAATAGAAGCGTTTATTCGACTGTTTAAACAGTGTCGTAAGCCTCTAAAAAGAGAGTGTGTATTGGTAGTTTGATTTAGTAAGAATTTAGAATTGTGGGAATGATAAATCTGAAGAAAGAAACATGTTTTTGGATACTTTTGTATTCAATCGTATTAGATTGGGAGAAGGTTGGGAGAAGCTTCTCATATACAAAAGTGACGTGTTCTCGGAATTGAATCGTATGATTGGAGTTCGAATTCCGATCAATCGTATTTGGGACGACGGTTGGACGTGTATCGGGAGAAGGAGAGACAAGATACGACAATCACCACCCCCGCCACTAACTGCGAAAGCTCTACGAACAACTAACGACTACGAGTACGAGTACCGTATGTTGAGTCAGAATGCAATAAAAATGTCATTTTCTGTGGAAGTCCCATTTTTTAGTTCTGTTCGCAGTTCGCAATCCTACGGCAATCCTGACTCGTGACTCCTGCGGAATCCATATGTATGGAGGAAGTGGGGTATGGTTTACGGTTTATGGCTTAAAACTGAACAAAAATTAACCCCCCCCCGTGTCGAACATAACACTTAACCCCCTGGAGCAAACTTGGATACGGTCACGCATGCTTGTGAACAATGCGCCCTTGTTGGTGAACCGATACTCCTGGGGTTTCGTCCCCTCAGTCGAAAACTGCACGGGTACAGTAAGTACGGTACAATTGGGTCAGGGGTCGGGGTTAGGGGAGTTGAGGGCAGCGTCTGTTAACAGGGTCCTCTGGAACCCACACGCGGTACGTGCATTTTCCCCCGCGCGCAATTGTGTTGAACCCACAAATGTTACCTCAAATTTCTGTGGGTATTGGTTCCGGAAGAAAATCCCATGAGTGGTCATGGGTATTGGTTCCGGAAGAAAACCCTGCAAAATAACCCAGGAAAACCCAGGAAAGATACCCAGGAAAACCCAGGAAATAGATTTCTTTTCTTCTTCCCGATTTAAACATCATGTTTTTTGTTACTGTATTTTTTGACCGGCAACACCACTTCAAACTGTGGGAGCTGCTACGACACTTCTTGGGCAACAAGTTGAAAGTAACTGTAGATATATCATGACAAAATGAATTGGCAGTTGCACAAGCAGCGATGACTTTGGGTACAATGATCTCGGCACTGACTCGTTCTTGCATGGTGAGGGCATGCTGAAAAATGCCAATGGCAGTTTGGAACTTGCGGCATTGCAGGCACTTGATGCCTTCTTCATTAAGATGAAGCATCTCTGAGAGAGATTTCTCCAACCATGAGCACAAATACATTTGATCAATTTGGCTACTCTTGCTCCAGTCACCTATTGCCAGTGAAGCAGAGAAAATGGTCTTTGGCGAACCAATTTACTTGCCATCAACGATCCTCAACGTCCCGTCCATGATTTTTGTTCCTGGATTCCAACAGAAAATTCCATCATCATTGGGCACAAAGCGGCAACCAAACAACTACAACCCGGTCGTTCTGCTTCTGGTCACTTGCTTCGTCCCTTGCGTACGGCATTGAGTATTTTGTTGCCGTATTTTTTGACCAACAACAGGTTGCAGTCGTTTGGTTTGGTTGGGGTTGCAGTTGCAGTTGCAGTTGCTTGCTTGTTATGGTCATTCACTGTGGGATTGTTTTTACCACTTGTGGATTTCAACAAAGCAAATGGCTGCTTTTGGGTTATTTTTGTGGGTTTTCCTGGGTACCCCACGTCACACAAACGGGATTCAGGGTTGTTGGGGAATCACGCCCATATGTGGGCCAAACTCCACTGGTCCCCCTTTGTAATTTCATCCAATTTTTTTAAAATTAATGTCAAACTCATAATATTTTTACGCACAGTATATCTTCCTACCCCACTGGCAACTGTTTCTGATTTGGTGGCCTGGAACTGAATTTGATGCCTGAAACAAATAGTGCATGGTCACAATTTCTCAGTCTCAACCGGTTCCTCATTTCTAATGGTCTGCACTCCTAAATATCAGGTGTATTGTAAACGGTGCTACTTGGACTCTCCTCCAATTACTACCGGTTACAGAAAAAAGAAGGTCACCAAGAAAAAGAACCCCCCTTGTTTACAGCAAAACAAAGAAAGAATACAGGACTAATTGTTTTGCCTGCTCTTCTGAGCCATATTTCACAAAACAAATGATGCTATTCTTATTACTACCAATCTTTGGGGATAGATGATTTTGCATCTTCCGTATTCATTAGAAAATTGAAGAAGTCAGAGGATGCTAGTGAAAAATTAGGTCTAAGGAACACTCGTAATGGTTCACTGAGTAGTGGCCTAGTACCAGAGGTTCTCGACAATCAAGTTATGTACGACCCTTCTGTCAGACCAATGGAGCATGCCTTGATTGGTAAGGAATTCAACAACGGTGACGATGACTCTGTTTCTGATTATAATTGTTTTTCTTGTAATGATGAGGATGACAAAGAGGGAATCGACAGTGAAGTCCCCCCCTCTTTGAGTGTCAATAGAGAAGGCAACAACGTAGCTGTTGATGATTCCCCTCCTGATTTGAACGCGGTAATTACAACTCCAATTGCTTGAAGGCATGTATCAGACAAACTGAAGATCAAGATCAAGATAATGAAAATCATGCAAACTGAAGATGAAGAACAAGTTAATGAAAATCATGGGGAATCCTAGCATCCCTTCAGTTGCAGAGAAGGAATTGTATGAATGGGCTATTGAATCAGAGCAGTTTAATTTATTTTCATGGACAAAAGGAAATCTCATACAGATGAGGTCAAGAGCCATGAAGGACATTTACGCAACTTTGCCTGAAATAGTAGATGATGGCTTTGAACCTCATCTTATTGACTGGTGTTATAAGAAACAAATCAGGGCTCACATTTCCGGCTGTAAACAAATCTATGTCCGGTCCTTCCAAAAAGAACTTCATTCCCTATTAACAAACGTCGCATTGGTAAAGGAAGAAAATCTGTCTTTCCCCCATGCTGAAGACCCAACCTTACCATTCCAGTTTCCGGAACTACAAGGTAATATTGATATAGACAAACTCCGCCATGGTGAATGGTGGATCAATACTTGGGAAAAGAGATGCAAAACAGATTCCAACAAAATTCCGGTGCCTATTATTCTGTACATGGATGGAATTGCAATTGACAATAGTGGTCAAACCACTTGTACCCCACTGAACACGACACTTGGCATATTCAACACCTAAACTCAGAATTCTCAGCCAGATGTATGGGAGACTATATTTTCACCCCACAGGCACACATGCTAAAGGTGACGAATTGATCAACAATGTGAAGAATCTTCACTCTGGCTTTCATTTTGCTCTTTCATCTTTGAAAGGTGCCTGTAACCTAACGGATGGTATCCAATGGTCTAATTTGCTGTGGAACAAGAAGGAATGGTATTTTCAAATGAAATTTGCAGTTGCTTGTTTCATAAGTGATACTCCCCAGCACAACCAACTTTGTGGACATTATCAAACGTCCAATACAAAGATGATCTGTAGGCATTGCAATTGTCCCAGAGCACTTGGTAATAACGCTTGTGTGAATGTTCTGAAGGTTCCTGTTTCAATTGAAAGTGGGAACATGAATGTGTCTAATGACAATAATGGGGAAGAGTATCATTCCATTTGTTTATGGAATATATTTGATTTTACTGCGTCAATATTGGAGGAACAAGGAGTGAATGTTGAACAGTTTTTCAAAAACGTCTCTCACCACAGTGTACACAACAGCAACGCTTTCTATGATCTTGATTTTGGAGAAAACCCACATAATATTCATCTAGCGTCACTGGGAGAGAGACTCCATATGCACCAACTTGGTTGTGCAAAGCGTACAGTAGAGACGTTCTGTGAGGAATTCTAGGAAATAACATGCGGCTACTTGGTGACATGGATTGGATAGCCAGTTACTATGGTGCTGTTGTTCAGAGGCAATCCAATTGTGACTTTTAGCAAACCAACTTTTGGAATCAATACATACAACAACAATGGAGGGGAACCAGTACATTGACATGCTTTACATTCAGATGCTAGCACTTCTGTCTGCTAAAGGTTGATAATTGTTGTTGTCACAAACAACAGTAACCAATCTTGAGAACAGGAGCAGAAAGTGTGAGGAAGAAATCAACGGACATATTTATGCCATTGAGCTGTTGTTGGGTATGGAAGAGTTCCTCTAATACGCTGGAACGTTTGATCAGGTTTTCAAAGAAGACAACAAGGGTGTTTTAAATCTTGACAGGTGGTTGTTCATTTCATTAACTTCATAAATAACTATCTGCAACAAAGTAAGGGAGAGGGGAGCAGTCTGGTGAAGAATCACATGCATTTCCATTTTTCACAGTACATGAGATTGTTTGGTCCTCCAACGGGGGATGGGACTCTGCAGCAAGTGAGAGCGATCATTAAACTGAAATGAAGGCTCCCGCTAAGAGAACCCAACAAATCAAGTCCACACTAGACAAGCAAACCTGCAAGCAATTGATGGAGTACCCTACTACTGATCAACCTGACCGTGAGTTAAATTTGTTTAATCATAAATTGTTCACAGGACCAAATCGTCCTACAGAGGGTGGCCGGTCAGCTGGGTCAAAGGTTTCAATTGGTGTTATGGATGGGTTGCTTTACATGAAGAGGGGCAAAAAGAAAAATACAAGTGTACCCTGGTTTCCATTGGATGTCCTCAAATTTTGCTGCAACGTGGTCCTTCCAGCTGTGGGCACCAGCACACTTCTTGGATCCACCAAGCACAAGAGGTATGACAATTACTGTGGGATGAAGTTACTTTTTTGTGCCCATCCTGGTACAACTGTGCAAATTTTCAACTAGACCTCCTAGACGGTCGTGGACTGCAAGTTTATCCATGTCAGATTCTGTGCCTGCTTCATCTTAAAGGCCCTTTCCCCCCTGGAAGTTCAGTCAGTGGGTTTGAATTAGTACATGATGGTTACTTCATAGTTGCTTGCTGCTTTGTTTTTGTTGACCCAGTATCTAGCAAGAGGGAGAAAGGGAAAAAACACCGCCTTACATTGGTGAAGCAAGGGGAGTTGCAAAACAAATTATATTTGTTTGACTGCAATGCCATTGAGTCTGAAGTTACTGTGGTGAGAAACCTTGGTAGCAAAGATCACTACTTTGTCCTTGGTAACAGGGAACAATGGCTATTTAATTTCCGCAACACAATGGCTGGGTTAGAAACAAAAAAATCAAATGAATAGTGAAAGCAGGCAAAACCAGCAGTGATTTTTAATCCTTCCTGGAACGGTGTTGCAGGTAAGTGAAGGTAATGATTGTATTTTTAAATTGGTGGATCAGAAGTTTTGTACACAACTTTCTCTATTGCTACAACTCTGTTCCATGCTGACACGATTGATTTTAACATGGTCAATTGTTGTTCCATTTTTGTTTAATCCTGGAATGGTGTATGAGAAGTACGGTTTTCAGTACTGTACAATTGTGACAATTTTCATTGGTCGAAGTTTGGTCAAATTCCGGTCTGTTCTTTGGAACTTTATTTTGAAATACAATGTCTGGAAAGGTGTTGCAGGGTTAAGCGTCTTTCACCTTACATAATATATACTTCCATTTTTAAGTATGTGGCAAATATTAACTCCTAAGTAGTGACAAGTTTTGCAATAATGGTTATTATTAGTGTTTCACATGCCCCCATGGGCCATGAGGAATGGGATAGTTGTTGTATTCCTCCAAATCTTCTGGTGAATTCCAATGTTTCTTGTAAAGATGCAGCCAGTGCTGAATGTTCCTCTCATTTCCGTCTTCTTCCTCCTTTTTCTCTTTGTTCTTTAATTCTCTCAGTTTCCCCTTTTTAGTCTTTGACTGTTTTCTTGATTTGTTCACAAATGAATCCCACTGCTCTCTCATACATTTTCTTGCGTCTTTGTGCGTTATCTTTACCTCCTCTGCTTGCTCTGTGTTGGTTGTATACTCCTCAGTAGGGGATTCAGAGATTGAATTTTTCAAACCTTGCTTCACAATTACATACCCAGTAGTCATTATCCACCAATCAGTCAACCAAATTGTCGTCAGACAGGGACAGTTCCCTGGATGCAAATGTATACATCGTTTAATGTGCTTTTTTACTGGCTGCGTCAGCCGGTACCGTGGCTTTGCTGGAAAACTGTGTCCGTGCTTTTGGTTCAATGCCAATTGTGTCATAACAGTGGATGTCTGCCTTTCCGTTCAGTGCGGGATAACCACATACAAGGTAGGGAAGAATGATACCCAGACCCCAAATGTGGTTCATGGTGTAAGTGTTGCCTTTCTCATGGTCCAGGAATAATTTGTAGTGGACATAGTCCAGTGCCTCTATCCAAATCATGGAAGCTTTTGCTTCCTCAAATCTTCCTTTTCTGCTGTTTAGCATTGTTCTTACAATATTCGTCAGCTTACATTCATCCAGGATTGTGAGTACAAAATGTCCATTTTTGTTGCATAGAGAGCCATATCCTGTTTCAAAATGGTACAAAAAATGATTCAGGTCTTCCCTTTGTACTTCATCCATGTGTTTATTGTAGTGAGCGCCCATTACAGGATTTTTTGTCTGTGGAGTGAAACCTGGTATTGTCCATTGAGTAGCCCATCCATTGCAATTGATCCTGTTCAATGATGACCTCTTCGGTCTTTGTGTGCTACTTATTCAACTGAATCATTGTCAGACAGGGATGGCTCCCAGAGTTAAAATGCATACATAGTTTTATGTGCTCTCTTGGCCCTGGCATCAGATTACACCATTCCTTTGCTGGGAAAGTATGACCATCCCGTTCCAGTCTCTCTTGTTCTCCGGATTGTACTTTCGGTTCAATAGTACCCATGTTGTTGTAGCACTTTATGTCCTCTGTTCCTTTCAATGCAGAATAACAGGTACAATAGAATGATACCCATAGCCCACACATGGTCAATACTGTAAGTGTCACCTTCTTCATAGTCTGGAAATACTTCCTTGGTGACGTACTTGAAGCATTGTTCCCAAATCTTCAAAGCTTCATCTTTGTCAAATTGTCCTTTTTTGCTGTTGAGTCTTGTTGTTCTCACATCATTGATCTGCTTGCATCCCTCACGGATTTTGAGTACCAAGTGTCCATATTGGGCACAAACCCTGTTTCAAAATGATACAAAAACAGGTTTACCTCATTGTTTAGGTCCTTGTGATTGAGCTCTTTCATCTGTTTTATGTACTTTGCGGAAAGAAAAGGAAACGTGGGTGGAAAATTTGTCCTCTTGTATGCTGATTCTGTTTTGCTTTCCATCTTCCTGTTATTTGTAAGTTTGAACATTTGACCAGTACAATTAATTGTCAAAATGAAACCCAGAATCATAAAGTTGATGAAACTTGCATGTTGTGTATGTTCACTTTTGGGCTGGGGATACTGCTTCCCAAACACACCAAGTACCACCAAGTATGAGTACCGGTACACACCGACAGCATGACGGGACTCAGCAATTACGTGATTCAAACACAGACAGATTTTAAATAGTGTAACTTTTGTTGAGTGGGGACGAATGGTTAATATTGATGACACTGTGGCCAGTGGATCAAGCCCTCCATCATCAGTGGAAAATAGACAGCCTATCACATACGTTCTACCCTACATACCCCCAGTACCTATTTTTTTTGCTCCTATTCATATCCAGGGTCCTGGATGAATTAAAAATTCATAACATCGAAACAAAGAGTGATTTTTATACCATTTTTCTTCCATAGTCCATCCCATCCATACTATGAGCAGTGTTCATGGTGAAAGTTCAGCTAATGTACTATGTTTTCACTGAAAAACTAACTAGTAGCTAGCCATTATTTCTGACAATGTCCAGGCTCCTAAATGAGGAACTAAAACTTTATAACGTCTACACCAAGAGTGATGTTTATATCCTTTTTGTTCCATAGTCCATCCAATCCATAGTATGAACAATGTTCATGGTAAAATTTCAGGTAATGTAGTACTATATTAACACTGAAAAACTGACTAGTAGCGATCCATTATTTCTGACCATGTCTATGGTCCTGAATGAGGAACTAAAAATTCATAACATCTAAACCAAGAGTGATTTTCACACCATTTTTGTTCCATACTCCATCCCATCCATAGTATGAACAATGTTCATGATGAAATTTCAAGTAATGTAGAAGATTTACACTGAAATAAATCCAGAACTGATTAGTTGGTGACATCCAAAATATTGTTGGGTTATTTCATGTCATACTTATTTCATAGTGTATCTTACGCAAAATATGAAAAGGACTGACACTAGAATAACAAACAATGAAATACTTTTGCAGGTATGGTTGATATTTATTAACCTTGACACCAGAAGAAGAGGATGATTCTGGATAATGCTCTTTATAAAAATTAAACAAGTGTTTCAATGTTGATCAAAATGGATAAGACATTCTTGATTTAGTTCGTGAATTTCGCAGGCACTTGCGTTTGGTTCATAAGATCAGCCATGTGGGGAGTAGTAGGATCAGTTTGCCATTTCATCATCGTTTGTGTTCTTGTCTGACACTTGTGCATTAGGTGATGCATCCTTCCAATTGAATGAATCAGACAACGTGGTGTACTGGGGTGTATTCAACCTGATATGGTCATATGGGAACCTGGTTGTGCAGGAGACCTGTGTGTCATCCGGTTTTATCCTGTACACCATGTATCCAGGATACAAAGCAAAATGGTCCTTCTTTTATATGCATTACTCTTGACAACCCCCGTTCCAGGGGGTGGCATATCCTTGATTGTAACCTCGCTATCAATTGGGAAACAAGGATACGTGATCATGGGATCAGCGTCTGACAAAAACACCTTGATGTTACCAAATGACTATTCTGTAGCACCGGCGGCTATGGGACGTGGAACTTGAACAAGTTATGCTAGGTTTTCAACATGGCCGACGTTTGGAGAAACCTTCCTCTCATTGTGCTTGTCACGTAGATTTGATTGCTCTGACGCAGTCTTCTTACGTTTGTGACCTCGGCGCAGCAACAATCTTCCTCCCTGGTGCTTTGCAGGCAGCTTCTTATTGATTGCATTGGGCTTTGTGGGCTGCTTCTTATTGTTTTCTTTGTCCTCCCCTTTGAAGTCGTTTGGGAATCCTTCTCCATCAATTTTCAATTGTGGGTTGGCTGTTGATTTGTCAACCCAAGGAGATTGAAAGAATGACTTCACTCCACTGCACCCTCTGTTAGTGAACACTAGTCATCCAACAGAATACGTAGCATTATTTTTGCTAAACGATTCCAATTCTCAGCGTTGTTTTTCGAGGAAGTCCCACGTTGCAATGTCAAGTACATTGTGACACTCAAAACCTGGTACGCTTATGTTCTCAAAAACTTCCCTCAAAGAAAGACTATCCAATAGTACATTCTTTTCATCCTCTTCTCATACAAAGCCAACTTCCAAGTTTGCCCAAATGACACTTTTTTTGTTCTTTAATACTTCACACAGAAGTTCCTGAGTCAAAGGAGTGAACAACTTCCCCCCAACTAGTAGGTAATTGTACATAGTGAGAAATTCCAGGGACCTGTTGAAAAAATTACTAGCGCAAAGTAGTATTTCCGGTTGGGTGATAAAAATCTCACAAAATATGTGTCTCATGTGCTCCCAGAACAACCAGTCCTCCACCGTGTATTGGTGGTTCTCATCAAAATTGAGGAACCTTGTAACTAACTGAAAGGAGTTTCTCATCTATTTCTAAGGGGTAAGTATCCCTAGACTCGTCACCTCTTAGAAGTTCTTGTGGAGCCAGTTCTTCAAATTCAATGGAGCTCCTGCCATCTGTGGTGTAAATATATAACCAATCTTGGCAGTAAGCTCCATGGGGGTTGAAGCTCAGCAATGATTGGCGCTCTGATTTCAAATATCCATCCATCTTCTGGATTGCAGTGTCGAGGTTAAGAGTTGTTTGTCCTGTGTCCAATACTGCATGAACTATTGCTTTCACAACCATACTCTGATTAACCAGGTCATGTTTACCATTGGGACCACGTGACAACTGAGTTGTTAGAATATTATCAAGCAACACAGAATATTCAACATTTCAACATCGTTGGTGGGCGTCAAAACAACATTGTCACACCAACACAAAGTCAGGATTAAATGTTGCAACAGTGTCTTTACGTGCTCTTCATGTTCCTGACGCAAGTTAGCTACAAATACGTCCTGTTCCATACTGAATTTCAAAGTACAAAGAGTCACCAAATTTTTCTCAAAGTCAATGACTACTTTGTAACACCCGTTCAAAGTTTTCCTGTGTTCCACAAACTTTGAAAAATGAAGAGGACCTAACAGTTGAAGTCCAATTCTGCCAACCAAATTGTCCAGTCCTGCTATGTTGTACTGTCCAATCACAAATGAACACTGATACAGATTGGGGAAAAGTTTCTCATACAAATTTTCATCAACAAATGACTCATTAGCAAAGTGGGCGAGGTTGACTTCTCCAAAAAATCTTGTCTTCTGTCATTGGAATTGTACCCACAAAGACATGAGGACCTTTTGAAACACAATATCTCTCTTTGACACATCAGATGACCAATCCAACTTGAGGTACTTTGCCAAAAGTGTGGAAGGGACTATCTCTACTGCTGGTGGACCTGTCTTTGTTTGGCCTAAGACTTCTTTGCCCCAAATTTGTTTGTCAGCCTCGTCCATTTGTGTGAATGAGAAACTTGCTGAAAGAAAATGTCTGAGTGCGTGTTGCAACGAAAGACCAGCAAAGAATGAGATCATCTTGTAGACACATTGTTTGCCTTTACCAATGCCATGTTGAAATTTTTGATAGCAAAACGGACCTTGCTTGTCATTTGAAGGTGCCGGTGGGAATTCAACAGAATGAACATACCACCGAAGAAGGCTTAAGTATACTTTCATGTATTTCAGTATGGTTTTGTAGTTAACCACATTGGTTGACCAAACATCATGTGACTTGCCTTTAGGTAATTTGTCTTCTTCTTTAACACGGGTGTACTCTGTTATACCTGTACTATCATTGGTGTGGATAACAGAGATCAGCGCTCTCTGAATGGCGTGCCATTTATCTTTCATGTTGTAGTCCTTGAAAGGAGTTGTCAGTTTGTTTCCATCCAAGATGTCAACCTTTCTTATAAACTGTGCACCAGAGTCATGTAGGAAAAGATTTACCATCACGTCAATGACTCTTGGTATAGCACCCAATACCCATGATGCATTCTCACCCATCGCCATCAGGCTGAAGCCAGGAAGGGTTCCCAAAGAAAAGAGACTGGTGACAATGTAAACCTTATTCATCAACTGGCTGAAGGCCAATTCAATGTCCCAACTTATAACAGTGATCAATTCGTCAGTCAAAATATCAGAGAAACTGTCAGCACCCTGGTTTTAAAGGCAAGCTTTGACACATCTTTTCATTGCCTCTTTGTTACCTTATATTGTGAGTCATCCTCAAAAACGTCAGATGGTAAAGTAGAATGGCGTGCACCAGCTCGAGTTGCTGCTGCTGTTGGAACTGCGTCATTTTGTGCTTCACCTCCACAACACGGCGTAGCTTTGGATATGGATGCAGCTCCACCATGTGCTAATGCATGGACCGGTGTGGGTGCGGCTGTGAGTGTCAATGGTGTTCCAGGCACAACATGTACATCTAGTAGAGCTCCAGGAGCAGCAGCGTGTGCAACTGCAGGTACATTGGCTGTTGGAATCACGTCATTGGGTACGGATGGGGGTGAATCTGCATCTGCATCTGCTGGTGGAATAGTGTTGTTTTGTCCACCCACTTGACAGAGCAGTGGAACTTTTTGAGACAACCTTCTCATCTTTCTTTTTGTTGTTTCTGGCATTGTTTGATTGCCAATTTAGAGAACACCAAAAAATATGTTGTGTCGAAGCAATAAAAGTTGCTACAATTTGGTAACAGTAACTTTGCACATTACAAATCAGATAACACAACAAAACAGACATACGAAGACATCTCAAACTGATGAAACAAAAAACAGTCTGGAACCAACTTTAAACCACACAACCTGAAACAACAACTGAACATCATGCAACAATGTCAAAAGGTTTTGAGATTTTCCATCCACTCTAACCGGCTGTAAACTGAAAAAACTGCAACACCATTCCAAAACAAAATTTTAAACTGACAAAAACAAAGCATAATGGAATGAAACGCTGATGCACAATTTTGAGATCCGATGCACAATTTTAAAAATTTCTGCCGGCAAATTTAAACAAGTTTCAAACAGAAAGCCTGCAACGCCATTCCAGCAATATACATCTGCAACGTCGTTCCATGATTGTTGTCATGAAATGTACAGAAATGGATTCACCCCTCCAACATAAGTTCTTACTGTCATACATTACTGCTTTCATCGTGCACCTGGACTCACAAGATCTTACTATGCTTGTGCTAAGACTATAAGGGTGGAACATATGATTGATGGGGTAAGGTACACAATAATATTGTGCTCCACGCCATGATTTTGGTCTGCGCCAGGATCATCTGGAATCAACATTCCAGATTGTCAGGGCACGCGCAGACAAAGGATAGGCAGGCGTCAGTACAACCCCCCTCACAAGTACAACAGTACAAAACATAGCAGTGATACAGCGCTCCTCAGGATACAGTAAATCAAGCACTTACAACCACTAATAACTATGAGCACAGAACAACAGCGCGAATGACAACTAAAATCTGCATACTCCAAAACAATTCAACTCCCATAAAACTAGCACACCAAAACACTGTGAGTTTCTATTTGCAATTTCACAAAGAAATTATGGTACAACAAATTTGCAGTTTGGTTCAGGGTACAACAATTGATACATATAGAACAAACAGCCCAGCGAGCAGTGTATCCGGGAGTGAGCCGACAAACATAAATGATAACCAAAATGATACAACCAATAGCAGTATCATCAGCAATGCAATACAGGCAACAAAAGATCACACTGACAAAAACATTAAAGATCACATTACCGCCTACGTCAAGGAAACAACATTCAGGAAGATGAAATCCCTGAAAATTACCAAACAAGGTTCAATATACTACATAAAGACAATGATTACCAAAATTGTAAAATTGAATAATGAAAACAAAATACCAGCAACAATCAATGTCCATGCACCAAAGTGGACTGGAATTTTCTGCAGAGCAATCACTATATGTAGGCACAACGCTCAGACACTAGCCAGGAAAAATTATAAAGGTAAGAACCGACAACATCATAGTTGCCAGGCCAGTATAAATATTTTCAAATCACTAACCATATCGTATTGTTGACACTGACGCCTAGACAACAATAAAAGGAACAAACAGATACCAGATAGTTTCCCAGGAACAGTTCTAATCACAGAAAACTAAAACAAAAACTCCAAAAATATGGACAAATTACACAAATACTATTGACATAAATTCACGGGAATTCCAATATTGAGTGATTCCCACCTCGAAAAGTGAATAAAAGACCGAAGTAATAAAAAAATATTCGAGAGTGAATAGATTTAATAGAGTCAACGCACCAATATTTTTTATTAACTATGCAAACCGAACAAATTTGGAATTTGGAATCTCTAAATAGGAAACAGTAACTGTCTGTTCAATCACTACCCGCGCCACCTACCAGCCTATTTTGGCAAGCAAGCCTGTTAAGTATTCAAGACTGGCCGGCAGTTGAATTTTCAGAATTTTCTATGTATACTATTCTATGTACTCTTTTGAATGCACATATGGGTTCCAAGTGTTTACTTATCGATCCGGTCTTTAATGATGCCTTGGTTCAAATAGTTTAACCGGTTTCTGTTGTAGGCCTAAGTGGAATTGTTTTTACCAGTTAACGCTCTCAAAATAAGAGGTGCGCATGACTAGTGATTCGTGCGTTGGGTGACTGGGTGACTAAAATATTTGATTTTAGTGATTCCGTTCGAGTTTATTCTGTTTTTATTCAGTTAATAAAGTTTTTTCAGTCGGTGCCGTCTCGACTGAAAAAATATATTCAATACATAATAAATCTATGCACTATGTGAATAGATTTATTAGTTTAGTCGCGAACTTTTATTACTTTAGTCGAGGTGGGAATCACTCATTTCTTCAAAAGAATTCTTGGAGCAGTGTAAAACAACCGCGGTCGTTTCTTAAGATTAGCGAGGCTGCCGTGAGAGCTCAGGTTTCCTGGTACGTATCGTATCTACAGGAAATACATGAGTCGTGCACGGCAGGCAGTCGCGTTTCGGGAGAATTCTGATCTTAAAATCCACCGTCTCGGACCGAAAACGCACGCCAGCCGGCCCCTAAGCCAGCCTGCCTTTGATTGACTTGGCCGCGTTGAAATCATTGTTCTCTGTTCTGTGCCAACATCCTGATTCATTCATTCCCGTGACTTTTCAGTCGTACCGTATTCGACGCCAATGGACAGAAGGACAGAGAACCCCAAGGCACGCAGGCCCGGCACTCTTGAAGGTATCTTTGCCGCAATCTTTTCCTTCCGCTCAAAATCCAGGTCCGTTACACTACGGGAGTAGATCACCTTCCATGCTTCTCCATCACCACACCACTCACCGTTTAACTTGCGAAGTACCGTACCCGGTAGGAGTCTTCGTTCCCATAATTCTTATTGACACACAATTCCAAACAATAATATCCAAAATGAAGTCTGCCATCTTTGCCTCCCTCATCGCCGCCACTGCTGCTTTCGCCCCTGCTCAGCAAAAGGCCACCTCCACCTCCTTGAACGCTTTCGAGGATGCCCTTGGAGCCCAGCCTCCTCTTGGATTCTTCGATCCTCTCGGACTTGTTTCCAGCGGCGACCAAGAGCAATTCGACCGTCTCCGATACGTCGAGCTCAAGCACGGACGTATCTGTCAGCTTGCCTTCCTCGGACAAATTGTCACCCGCAACGGAATCCACCTTCCCGGTGCCATTGACAAGGCCGGAAACAGCTTCGAGTCCTACCCCAACGGATGGGCCGCCATCCAGGGACCCGACGCCATCCCCGGAGGTGGTTTGGCACAAATCATTGCCTTCATCGCCGTCCTCGAATTGGCCGTCATGAAGGACGTCACCGGAGAGGGTGAATTCGTTGGTGACTTCCGAAATGGATACATCGACTTCGGATGGGACAAGTTCGACGAGGAGACCAAGCTCAACAAGCGTGCCATCGAATTGAACCAGGGACGTGCCGCCATGATGGGAATCTTGGGACTCATGGTCCACGAACAACTCGGAGGAACCATCCCTATCGTTGGTGAAATGTAAACGTGTACAGTGAAACCAATATTTTCGAAAGAATTTTTTTGACGCACGCAGTCCGGGTACAATAGAGTTAGCCTTTAAACAAAAAATAACACAATAGAATTAACTGGCTATATACTACGAAGTATTTCTTATTACGAATAGAACTGTTTCTCCCTCTCGAAGCACCATACTTGCGACCGTCACGAAGTGTGAGTAACTTCGTGCTCATCGAAGAGAATGACAACATCACGAATCCTCCGGTATGCAAGAAGCCGCGGCCCTATCAGCATTCCTATTTTGATGATTGCAGTCGATTCTAGTCGTAGTTCAATCCCCCATTCCGTCTTATTGACACAGCAATCATTGTAGGGCTCATGATGGCTAACTGGTAGAGTGCTGAAGCCAACTGATGTATCCAAGTTACAATTCCATCGTTAGTACTCCCTACGAACTTCCTACAAGTAGAGGGGAAGACGTTTGTAGCCGGATACGTCAAGTGTTGGTACGGTATTGGGTGATTAGGCACACTCTCAGCCTCAAGAACTTCAACTTTCTTCTAACCGTTCTAACCCAGGAAAAGAATGAACTCCGTAAGATTACGGTACGGTACAGACAAACGTCAAATTGGGGGATAGAGTTTTGGGAGTCAATCCTTATTTGTGTCCCTTCTTTTCTGTAGTATGTTAAATTACTATTGGTACTAGTACGGTACCGATATTACTCGTACTCGTATGAGGTCGGGGACGCTCAAAACTCTATTTTTGGGTGCACTTTTTTTCGTTTCGATTTTTTCGCGGATTTTGTTTTGGAGTCCACACAGACTAGACTACTGAACGGTTAACACGGCAAAACATGGCATCCCCGGGGCGGAGGGCAGTTTATTAGCAGTTAATCGTAGACCCCCAACCTCCCTACCCATGACCCAGTACAGTGTTCACCTGAGGGGCAAACCCTAACAGCTCACCTGAAAGGGGCATATGGTTCACCAGAGCAAGCATGCCGCCAGCCAATGTCAATTAAACGATGCTCATGCTTCTTCTTGTGTCAGATTCGTGTGATTCATTTTAAAAATTTGGAATTGTCTGTTGTGCGCGCGTGACAAACAATTCTCTATGTATTGTTTTTGCATGCACCAATTTTAGGGAGGACTATTTTCGCACTCATAGTTTTGGCCTTAGTATTATGACCGCTTCACAATTTTTACTAGCACAACTTCATTATATGCTTACCTCAACAATAATGATTTATTCTCCACTCAATTTTCATTTTTTCCTCACGATCTTTTGTAATATTATCCTCTATGTGCAATGATATTGCCATAGTGTCGTCACAAATTTCTTCACAAATGTATGAGCTTCTTGATAACTGACAATCTCTTATGTTACTCGGCACATAATAAATGACGCTCATGCTTTCGTCAAATTTGTGCAATGTATTTCAAAAATTCCGAAATGTTTTGTTGCGCGCATGATAAATAATTCTCTACATATTTTTGCATGCAACAATTTCAAGGAGGACTATTTTCGCAACCATAATTTCAGCCCCATTATTATGGTTGCTTTATGATTTTTCTATTTTACAAATTTTGTTTCATGGTTACCCAGATAATATTTTATTTTCCATTCATTTTTTTATTTTTTCCTTACAAATCTCATCTTTTGTAATAATATCCTCTATGTGCAATGACATTGTTGTACAAATTTCTTGACAATTGTATAAGTCTCTTGACAAACTGGCAATCTATTATGTTACGCCGCTTTCACAATACTCACACTACGAATATCAAATACCACCAAAAGCCAACAAACATATTTTTGTAGTAATAAGAAAGTATTTTATCCGCATTTGCAATAATCTTTTACATTTCACAATACTCACACTACAATTATCAAATACCAAATGAATAGTAGCATATTTTGGAACAAAGATGAAAGTATTTTATCAGCTTTTGCAATAATCTCATTTATTGTATTCTATTCAAATAGAAGACCAGGAACAATATTGTGCAAACTGTAAACTAATAACCAGCTAACCGCACTACTATGATGTTGTTGTTATCACCAATTACTCTGGCAAACTTTTCATGTATTTGATGTAAAATTTGTAGTCCTTATCATTCTCACCAAGAGTCTCAACCAAGCTACATTTTTGCTTCCGTCTTTTATCCTTTTTACTTTCTTCATCCTCCTCATCATCTTGTTGTGTATGATTGCCATTTTGCTGTTGGTACATTTTAAGTAGCTCCATCTCTAATTATTTTGACTGTTGTTCCTCCCTTCATTTTTTCTGATTCACTTACTAGGTATTTGTAAAGATCTTGTCCCTCGTCACTCCATCCCTCCTTATTTCCCGGCTTACTGTCAGTGATTTTTTTCTCAACCTTGTGCCCTTTGTTGTGTTTAGCCACAAATTGTGGTTGTTGCAAAGGAAAATCAATGCAAATGCTTCATTGCTTGGGGTGAAAATGTTACTGACTGTTGTTCTGACTGATTTTCTTTTGAAGTCTGTCTGTTTTGGTGACACCGCTCCAAGAATTCTTTTCATGAAGTATTGTAATTCTGGTGAATTTTTCTACGGATAGTCTTTGTGCAATTAGTACCTATTTTCTGAGTTCACGTTTCCGGTGTCCATGACTAGAACCGTTCGTGGGAATCTATCTGGTATCTTGTTGTTCCTTGTATCATCTATGTGTCAGTGTCAATCAGACAATAATGTTAGAAACAATGATGAAAGAGTGCATGTCGGCAATCATTTTATTGTTGATTCTTACCGTTGTAGTTTTTCCTGGCAAGAGTTTGAGCATTGTGCCAACACATAGTGATTGTTTGGCAAAAATTCCACTCCACTTTTGATCCTTGATATTGATTGCATTTGGTATTTCATTGATATTCCCTAGTTTTACAATTCTCATGATCGTTGACTTTATGAATTTATTGTGTGGCAGGAATTTAAATTTCCTGAATGCTGTTGTTTCTTTGACGTATTTGGCAATGTTGTTTTTCAAGTTATTGTTATTGGTGTCTTTTGTTGTCTGTAGAATACTGCTGTTGCTACTGTTGGGGGTTCTATCTGTTTGACTATTGTTTGTACTTGTCCGGTCACTTCTCAATACACTGCTGGTTGGAATGTTTGTTGTATGGGTAACAACGGTTTTACCTGTCACCGGACTGCAACTATGTTCTACCATTATTTATTTGTTAAATCGCAAACAGAAACTTGCCGATTTTGCATTTGATTGTTTTGGCACGCTAGTTTTATGATAACATCATTGCTGTTTTGGAGGCAGCGTTTGGAATGTTTTTTCATTCATACTACTGTCGTCAATAGCCGTGGTAAAATTGTTACTTGCTGTAAGTGCTCGATTTACTGCATCCCGGGAAGTGCTGTATTACTATTCATTTTACTTGTATTGTTGCACTTGTGAGTGTTGTTTTACTGATGCCTGTCTATCTTTTGTTTGCATGTGCCGTGATAATCAGGAATGTGGTGTCCTGAAAATTTTGATGTGGACCCGAACATTTTGATGTTCCACACCCTATCACTCCCTATGTTCACGCATTTATTGTTTATCCATTTTCTGCAACGGCATTGCAGGAAATGTCCTTTTTCTTGTATTGGGAACTCGTGCAATTACCCCTTTAATTAATTTTGACGCGGACCACAATCTGTAGGTTGCATGGAAGATAATCATACGTAGCCCAATCATTGATTCATGTACTTATTGTTTTTCCATTTTCTGCAACAACATTGCAGGAAATGCTCTTTCTTTTGTTGTTTTGGTACTACCGTACTACGGAGTACATTTTTTGAATGTACAGATGTGTTTTTGTACTCAATTTTATTACTAGACTTTTTGTATTTCATTTTTGTACTGAATGTACATGCGTGATTTTATACTGTATTTTTGCGCTATATGTTTCGTAGAGCATTTTTGTACTGATTGTACATATGCGATTTCATACTTGATTTTCATACTATTTTTTTACTGCATTTTTGTACTGATTGTACATAGGTGATTTTGCACTTAATTTTTGTACTAGACTCCTTACAGAGTTGCAGGGTTAAGTGTCTGCAACAGCGTTGCAGATTGAATTGTCTGGAACACAAAATATTCACAAGGTGTGGAACAGCATTGTAGGGTTAAGCGACAAGTTTTGCAATAATGATTATAAGTAGTGTAACACACGTCACCATTCGCTACAAGGAACGGGATAGTTGTCATACTCCTCCGAATCTTCAGGTGAATTCCAACAATTTTTGTAAAGATGTAGCCATTGCTCAATGTCCTCTCATTTTTGTCTTCTTCCTTCTTTTTCTCTATGTTGGTTAATTCTTTTACTTTCCGCTTTTTAGTCTTTGACTGTTTTCTCGCTTTTTTCATGAACAAATCCCTCTGCTGTTTCATACATTTTCTGTCCGTGTCTTCGTTAGTTATCTTTACCTCAATCCTTGGAAACCTTTTGTATGTGGAGTAAAACCCATCATTGTCTGTTGAGTTGCAATACGATTGCAATTGGTCCTTTTCAATGATTGCCTCTTCAGTCTTTGTTTGCCAGTCGTTCGACCAAATGTACGTCATACAAGGACGGTTCCCAGGGTTGTAATATACACATTGTTTTATATGCTCTCTTGCCTCTTGCATCAGATTACACCATTCTTTTGCTGAGAAAGTATGACCATCACGTTCTAGTCTCTCTTGTTCTCCGGATTGTAATACTTCTGGTCCAATACCCACGTTGTTGTAGCACTTTATGTCCTCTGTTCTTTTCAATGCAGGATAACCACATACAATGTATGCTAGAATGACTCCCATAGCCCACACATGGTCAATGCCGTCAGTGTTGCCTTATTTGTAGTTGGGAAATACTTCCTTGGTGACATACTTGAAGCATTGTTCCCAAATCTTCAAATCTTCATCTTCATCAAAATGTCCTTTTTTGCTGTTGAGTCTTGTTCTCACATCTTCAATCTTCTTGCATTCATTAAAAATTGTGAGTACCAAATGTCCATTTTTGGCACATAGCAAATCAAACCCTGTTTCAAAATGATATAAAAATGGGTTTATGTCATTGTTTAGGCCGTCGCAATTCAGCTCATGCATCCATTTTGTGTACTCCTTGGGAAAAAGGCAACCGGGGCGGAAAAATTGTTCTTTTGTTTGCTGGTTGTTTTTTGTTTTCCATTTTCCTGTTATTTCCAAGTTCTGACATTTGGCAGGTACAAGTAATTGTCATAATCCAACCCAGAATCATAAAGTTGGTGGAGCTTGTCTTTTGCGTAAGTTCAATTTGGGGTTGTAGATACTTCTTCCTGAACACACCAAGTACCGGTACATACCGGCAGCACCACGGGACAAAGAAATTATGGGATTGAAAAACAGACAGACTTTAAATAGTGTAACTTTCCTTGTCTGGATAGGATTGGTTGATATTGATGACACTGCGTCTAGTGGATTGAGTCCTCCATCAACGGTGAATGTGACCATTGGAAAATGACGTACTACAACGTACGCAGTACCGTGTGTACAACGGTACATAGTCCCCGTGCTTGTTTGTTCCTATTCCTGTATTTTTTGTTAAAATACACACTACTGTGTAATTAAAAAATCAAAAACCAGACATTTTTTGTGATTTGTCCATGAACATTGTTCCTGTTATGTATAATATGAATAACGAAAGAAACAGAAATGAGTTATATGTGATAATTTGTGTCTCACCCCCTGATAAGTGCATTTGGGTCCTGGATTTTTTGGAACAATACTCACTAATCTGCAATTAGAAATTCCAAAATGCAGACATTTTCTGTGATTTGTCCATGCATATTGTTGCTGTTATGGGTAAGATGAATCAGGAAAGAAACAGAAGTGAGTTATATGTGATAATTTGTGTCTCACCACCTTACTATGACTGCATTTGTGTCCTGGATTTGGAGGAAAATTACACACTAATCTGCAAATAGAAATTCCAAAACCCAACATTCTTTGTGATTTTTCAAAGAATATTGTTCCTGGTATGGATTACATAAGTCACAAAAGAAACAGAAGTGAGTTATCTGTGATAGTTTGTCTGTCACTATCTGATGAGTGCATTTGGATTCTTTTTTGTTTTTGGACAAATATACTGTTATCTGCGATTAGGAATTCAAATACCAGACATTTTTTGTGATTTGGTCATGATCATTGTTCCTGCTATGAATAAGACGAACAATGAAAGAAACAGAAGTAGGTTATCTGTGATAGTTTGTGTGTCACCCCTGATGAGTTCAGTTGGGTTCTGTATTTGGACACAAAATACACACCAATGTTCAATTACAACTTCCACAACCCGGCATTTTTTGTGATTTTTCCATGAATATTGTTCCTGGGAACACTATTGGAAAACACAATACAGAAAAGGTTGTGTAACATTTTGGTTTTATGTTTCTATATTTATTTCATGTGATAGAGTGATAAATGTTATTAATACTAGTTCTCTTCTTCATCTTCACCATTGTTTTCAAAGGAGGTCCAAATATATGAAGGGTCATATTCGTCTCTGTCAGATGAGATCGTGGAATCAAACTCTGATAATGCCTTGTTGGTTAAGTCAGAATGTGACTCAGATTTGTCACTTCCCTACGGCCCACCATACTTCCCATGTTTCTTGCTGTAACATCGTACTAAATCAGATATTCTTTTCATGGGACAATGTTCTCCATTCAGATGTGCCACTTCAAAAAAAGGGCACCACAGAACCCCCCCTCCCCCCCCCCTTCACTGTATTAGAAATGAAGTTGGTAACCTGGGTATGCATCATAATCCTTGTATCGGTCGGAAATGTAACTAGCAACCACTCCAATGCAATTTTGCTCTTGATCACCAACGTAAAGAACTGGTTGATTGATTTGGTAAATGGGATATCATATCTCCGGATCTGGTTCTTTCAACACCACTTTTATGCCATGTGATGCAGCGTTACATTCAGACTATAATTCCAGTGTGGAACCTTTTCTTCCCAAATGTTTGTTCCATCTTTTTTAGCCATTTCAGTGTTTTTGACCAACATCGGCTTTGCACCCCCAGTTTTGGCAGCATTTCCAGATTGTTTCAAATTGTTGGCCGCTGGTTTTGAATCAGCGTTGGTATCTGGTGATCAATGACTGGGATTATTGCCCTTGCCATGGTTACTCTTGGTAACATTATCACTGTTACTTCCAGCTTCATTTGAATTCTTTGCCGGTGGTTTCTTGCCACTGTTATTTTGTGAGTGATCTTCAACCACCCATGGGGGGATGAAGCCATGGTTCAAATGTTCACCAGTTTTGCAAGTGAACATAATCCATCCTAGTAAATACTCCTGATACACACATGTTTGTGATTCCTTGAACTTTTTATATCACCCTTTGATGTTTTGAAGTAATCCCAAGTCTCCAAGTCCGACAATGTGTGATATTTAAAGCCCCTACCCTCAAGGGGTTTGAACGCACGAGTTAAATATACCTCACATCCCAACACGTCCTTCTCTTCATCGAGAATTCCATAACAGAGACTTGAAATTGTCCAAATTTGTTTTTCATGTCATAGTCCTTCAATTGATTGTTTATTTGCTTCCTATTCAACAATCCCAACACTCTAGTGATGCCATTATCAACTTTGTACAAAAAGAAATTGACCATCACGTCTATTTGGCGAGGAATAGGGCCTAACGCACTCAACGTAGTGCCAGTTTTTCTTCTTTTTCTTTCCCTCTTTCTTTGTTGGAGACAGTGTACTGTAGACTGCTTCTTCCTGAAATTGGGTCTGGGTTCGGATTGAATAATTTTGGATACAATGTACACCTTGGTCATCAATAGAGAAAATCATGGTTTAAGCTTGGAACTTAGGTCCTTCAGAAACTCTGTACTTGCATACGTCTGACCCTCCAGTGCTGATCCAATATTCTTTTGCACAGATCTCTGGTGTTTTTTGTGATCAATATCATCTTGTACAGTAGAAAGTATTGCATTTGGATAAAGTGGTGCAGGTTTCAATCCTGCTGAATTTGAATTTGAATTACCAACTTCTGCGTTTATGTTTGGCGCTGCATCAGAATTTTGACGGTAATCAATTGGTACTACTTGTTGCAAAGGATTGGCAAGTACTTTGTTACTTGTTCCTGCTTGTGGGGGAGGTTCTTCAGGTGGATCTTGGGAAATATAGCTTGGTGTTGCCTTAGATTGACACCGGGTGTTACGACTCTTCTTAGTAGCTTGTTTGGCGGCATTAGATTTAGGTTTGGGTGGACGCTTACTACCACTCAAAGAAGGTGTCATTGCTTATGTAAAATGTGATAGGAATTTTGTAGACTCTGATGTGAAAACATTGGACCAAAAATAAGTTCTTTGGTTGTTTGAAAACAACTGGAGTTGTGATTGTGGAAAGAATGATATCCTCCATTACGACAAAACATATGATTGGTAAATGATTCAAAAACTTTCAACCAATTAAACAATAGAACAATGACATAGCAAGACCAGAAGGGTAACCATTTCTCAAAAACCATTTCTCAAAAACTGACAATGCTTAACGTAAATGTAAGCGTGACATTGATTTCACAAAGAAAACCTGCAACAATGCTGAGGGATATTAGTACATACTTGTACTACATCTGGCAGTCAAAAAGAAGTGACAAATCCTACAATGATGTTTGATATGGAGAAATGGAACAAATGTGAATCGTTCCCAAAACTAGGAAAAGAGCATTTCCTGCAATGCCGTTGCAAAAAACCAAAAAACTAAAAATAACAGCGTCGTGAAAAAGATTTGGGGTTAAAATTAGGGGGGGGGGGTCCCATAACTATGAAAAGGACTTTACCTGCAACGCCATTGCAAAAAAAGGAAAAACGAAAAATACGGCATCGTGAAAGAAAGGCAAACTGGGGAACCTCCTTGTGCCTCAGAAAAAAGATATTGCTGTATCACAAAATTACCATCTTCTGTAATAATATGAAAAAAACGTGACGTAATTTTCTACTGTTGTGTATTGTCGCGGGGCAAAAAAAATCTCTTTCCATTCATAAATTTGAATAGAAGATGACACCCTACTATTGGTTGTATAACACCAACCCATTGATGAGTACAGTGGTTCTTGCACTCCGTCCGAGAACATGAGATTCCACTGAAGTGATTGATCCCTTGATCATTTAGGCAGGCTGAGCCATGCTCAGATATAGTAGTCCAAACAGAACAGCCTTGTACTGCAGGACAATAGAAAGCATTGGACGAGAGGTTAGTTGCTGGAAAGATATTCCTTGTTTGAATTGGCCCCCAAACATAGACGTCTTGAAAACACAAAATCTGCATCCCTTGCATCTATATCAACGGGAACAAGATACTGTTCAAGTGACATAAGAACGCAAATTGCCGGCAACACAGCAGCAACAACAGCATCAAATTTGCGGCAGCAGCAGCAACCTGAAAGTCAAAAGGACGGTGGCAAACGGTACGAATCATTGGTAAATTGTGACAGAGACAGACAATGATACTGCCTCCTGCATTGCTGATGATGTCTTTTTTCACTTCTGTTTTTCTTCTTATTTTAGGGGCAACAGCAACAGCTAGCGGCGGCCAAGATCAACAGCGAGAGCAGTGAGCAGCGACACCGGCAACAACAACAACAACAACAGCAAGTTGTTGACGGTGGAAAGAACAGCAACGGTGGAACGATTTGTCTGCAACAACAAATCAAAGGCAACACAAAACGACGGCAACAACAAGTAGAGTTGTTCCTGTACTAGGTTTGCATGTAAATTGTATTATTCTTTTGCTACCGTCATGTACTCTACATCAATAGATACTCACCTCAATTTTTTTCAATTATTACATATTGTTATAGGATACTACAATAGTAAAAATGACGACACCAGGAGCAACAATGACAGCGATCCGCCACAGCAATAGCAATCCGCCACAGCAACAGCTAGAGCAAGAGTAACAGCTAGAGCAAGAGCAGCAACAGCGAGAGCGTCAGCAGCGAGTGGCAGCAGCAATCTGCCACAGCAAGAGCAACAGCAACCACAGCAACAGCAACAGCTACTAGAGCAAGAGCAACAGCAGCGAGAGCAGCAGCGGAGGATTGTTTCTCCGACTAAGCAACAGCCGCAACAGCAATCCGGCACAGCAATCCGGAACAGCAAGAGCAACAGCAATCCAGCACAGCAAGAGCAACAGGGAGAGCAAGAGCAACAGGGAGAGCAAGAGCAAGAGCAACAGCGAAAGCAAGAGCAAGAGCAAGAGCAAGAGCAACAGTGATCCGCCACAGCGACAGCAACAGCGATCTGCCACAGCGACAGCAACAGCGATCCGCAACAGCGATCCGCAACAGCGATCCGCAACAGTGATCCGCAACAGCGATCCGCAACAGCGATCTGCAACAGCAATCCGCAACAGCAATCCGCAACAGCAATCCGCAACAGCAATCCGCAACAGCAAAAGCAACAGCAATCCGTCACAGCAACAGTGAGAGCAAGAGCAACAGCGATCCGTCACAGCAACAGTGTTGTAACTCTAAAAATTGACTAAAAGGTATAGGATGATTGAAATTTAAAGAGAAGGTGAGCTCAAGGTGAGGCTCTTAAAATCAATTGATAAATCGGATCTCCTGATCGGGGTTGTGAAGGGAGTCTGTGCGTCATTCTGGTATTTACCCCTTGATCCGAAGCTGATGGCACTGGTCGGAATGGAAGGTAGAATGTAAGATCGATGGGAGATAAATTGTATATACCTGTGTTATTCGTGTTGTATGTAGGGATGTCTAAACCGGTCATAGATCATGTGCAATTCTTCATAAGACAGAGAACACATGATATGACCTAAATGTCTGGATACTTGAAGTCATTTTTATCTCTGGAGGAGTATAAGTAACTTTTCAAGTGTAGAACGGATATAACCTTCGTAGAATGTACGTAAGTACGGTATGCGTATTTTTTTGACCGCCAACAAACAGTGAGAGCAACAGCAGCAAAAACAACAGCATCAAAAGCAACACCAAGAGCAAAACGAAGAGCAACTGCAATCCACCAATGGCAACAACGACCAGACGGCAACCACGACCATCGGCAACAAGTTGACGGCAACAACAGCAACAAATTGACGGCAACAACAGCAACAACGGCAACAAAACGCCGGCAACAAATCAATGGCAACAAATCGTCCCCAACAACAGCAATGGGATTCAAAGCAACAACAAAGAATATAGCAGAAAGAGCAACGAGAAAACATTGGAGGAGAATTAAACAAAGAATGTCTTTGAATTTTCTCAAGAACGCAGCACCGTCTTTGAGGAGCCATGAAACTTATAATCACTTGACTCAGATAGCACCAAAGAAGAAGGAAAGGGGTGGGCAACCTCATCATCAAAATTTTAATGCAATTCTCAAACATGTCGAGCAAATAGCATTGAAAACAGTAAACAAAAATGTGGTTGAAGGTAAATTCATGGAAACAAGTTGGGGTGGCAAAATAGTTGGAGACAAGGAATATCCATTGACAGAGGCTGTGTCTATTGACAGTTTTGAGACACTGGATAGTACGGATGAGCAGCAGTATATTATAGCTTCTGACAAATTGGAACCATCATTGCGAATCTTTGCAAAAGTTTCCAGAGAAATCGCAAGACAGCACTTGGCTAAATCCAATAACATCAAACGTATGAGAAAATTTGCTACAGCAATTGTTGAAGCTAAACCAGAAGTTGTCAGAGCAAGGAAGTGTAGTAGTATCAATGGCGGCTATGCTATTCTTATTGGGGGGATTCGTCCCAATCGATTGTCTTCCGAGGAGGATGATGGTGTGTATGTTTTCAAAAAAAGTATGGAACCGACCATAAAAGAAGAGCTTGAAGAGACAGCAGTGCACATTGTGAAGGAAATGCAGCGTAGCTTAAGTCATGTGGCCAAATTTGTCTACCTTGAAACGGCCGTGATGACTGAGGTTGTTTGTTGTATGGTACAAGAACACTCAATTCAATTGGGTATCAAGCAACTGCGTTCGGCCCTGTCCACGAATGTCTTCCCAGCGTGAAACATGGGACGAAGTAATACGGTACAGTAATTTGAGATTTTTTGCGCGCATCCATCATACCGGTACATACCGTACGAACATCTTGAGAAAAACATCCGAGGCGTGTTTTTTCGGTCAACAAACTCCATTATTGGGTGACTCCCGAAATACTTTTATGTACTACATAAACCGGAAATTTTCTACTTGACCAGTCTTTTTGTTACAAATCATAGTCAACGTGAGCTCACGTCGACTATGATTTGTAACGTTACACTTTTTTATGACAGAATCCACATGTTGTTTCGGAATCCACGTGTTGTTTCGCACATGCTTGTTTATGCATACATTCCAAAATGAGATTCCACATTCATTCCAAAATGAGATTCCAGATTCCAAAATGAGATTTATGCACTTTCCCGCCAAAAAAAGTATGTACGAATGTTTCATTCCCGAAATACTAAAAACAGAAATTTATGTACGTTACAAAAAAGTATTTCGGGAATCACCCATTATTGCGAAGTACCGGTAATCTTACTTCATACGAAGTACTCGTACCGGTACGAGACTTCGTGAGTATTATTATTATTTTTTCTTCTCAGAAATTCGAAAACACGGTATTTTCAATTTTCAATACTGTAATTCAGACAACGAACAAACCAACGGAACCAATACAATGGCACCCTGGTCTCAGATAGCGCGGCCCTTTTCTTTCTACTTTGCCATAAATTGTGTAAAGACGGTGGTCGGTGCAGGCTTGGTGGGATACGGATTTGCGTTGGCAGTTGTGGAAGACGGAGATGATTCCGACAAACCCAAGGACGCAGAAGCAGAAACTACCGATAATAACACCGACACCGAGAACAACTGCAGCGACCACAATGACCAGGATGATCCTTCGTCGCTGATAGTCCGAAAATACATCAAGATCGCGGCCACTATTGGATTCGGACTGTTTTTGTCGCTGCCGTCCCTGATGTCGCAAATCGTGTGGGAAACCATGATTCCGGGGATCACCGCTACCGATATTATGTACGACATCAGCACCGAAAACGTACGGGGGATCATTCCGAGGTGGGACGATATAATCAAGAAACCAAAGCTTCCGGGTCTTGGTGGTTTGATAGGGGGGAAAGAAGGATTGCAAATAACGGCGTCGGCGGCGGTTGACTCCGTGAAAAATCGGGGCTCTCACTAGCAAAAACTGTTACACCCCTCTAGAAATCATCGAATGCCATGCCGGAAGACTGCAATTTAGAAGATATTTAGCTTTACTCTATGTGGATACTTCACCGGTGCAAACAAATGGAACGTCTAGCAAATAGTAAGCCTTTTGCTGCGCAAAGCACAACTGTACCGGATATCAGCATAAAACTACACCTTAGTGCTCTACTGTACTTTGACGCAACAAGAACTGCCCAATCGCGTGGCACCTTCCAAATACAATCGGCCCAAAAAACCCTTCTACCGGAACCATATTTCCTTATACCGCTCCGAATCGTATTGCCCGGGCAACGAGATCGTGGGGCGGTAAACCGAATAACGCGCGATTAGATTCCATTCCCCTCGCAACCATCGCTGCCCGTTCGGAGCCGCACTCTAGGATTCGCAGATCGCATTGCCCTTGGAGTGCTACTGTAGGAGTGTTGTCGCGGTTGGTTTTGGCTTGGTTTCGTACCACACCAAACCCAGCGCAGCGCAGCGCAACCCAACCCATTACTCACAACTCCTCCTCGTCGTCCGGTGCAATGACGTGGACCTGCCGGAGGCCGGATTCCCGGTGGACGGTGTGGTCGCGGTACACGGTATTGTGCTCCCGGTCCTTGAACCGAAAGGTGTGGCCGTGGTACGACTCCAGAGATAGCATCCTTCCGGGGGTCACGGATCCCACGAGGATTTCCTCGTCTCCGCCGATCCAATAGACGTCGACCACGGTGGAGTCGTTCCCCCGAAACTGAATGTTCACCGACTCGATGTTGTTGTCCGATGGCGATTGCGCCGTCCCGTCCAGCGCGTCGATCCGATCGAGTTCGTCCTTGGTCAGGGCGAACGAAAAGCTGTGGCGGAGGTTGCCCTCTTGGCGGACCGGATTGGTTGATGCCGGCAGAACCGAAATCCCGTGGCGGATCGTGGCCCAGTGCACGACGACCTGGCCGACGTCGACGCCGTCGCCGTGGGCACTGGCAATTTCCCTCAGCACGGGGTGGTTCAACACCGGATTGCGGGAGTGTCCCCTGTGGTGGTGCCACTGCGTGCCCAGGCTGGAATATGCCTGGTAGAGTATGCCGTGGCTCTGGATCTTGCGGCGCATGGCAACGTCCTGGTGCAGGGGATCCATCCAGTTCTGGATGATGTGTGGCTTGATGCGCTGGGACAGGAGTTCCTCCAGGAGTCGATCGGTGCCGACGTCGCAGATCCCGATCGCATGGGCGATGGTTCCGTCCTCGTAAAATTCCTCGAGTGCTCGCCACGAGTCCTGCCAGGTCCCCTCCGGGGTTTTCCGGCAGGCGCCCTCCCAGCAATGCGGCTTGTGGATTAGGACGGAATCGATGGTCGAGACCTTCAATCGCTCCAGGGACTTGCGGACGGCCCGCTTGGTGGCCTCGTATCCCAGGTCCTCGGGGTGGATCTTGGTTTGGACAAAGACCCGATCGTTGTTGTTGTTGTTGTTGTTGTTGTTGCTGTTGTTGCGCTCCGTGAATTGCTCGAGTGCCGTTCCCACCTCATCTTCGTGGTAGCCCCAGTTGTAGCTCTGCGCCGTGTCCAGAAACCGATATCCGATCGACAGGGCACTCGCGACGTGGTCCTTGCGAACCCCGCTGGCGCATCCCAGTCCCACCAATGGAACCGTCACACCGTTGTACAGGGTCCCAGTGGGAACAACAGCCATATCATCGCCGTGATCTTCCGTGGACGACGATGATTGCGGGAGCGTCGATGCCATCAACCACAGGAACCAAAGCAGGAACCAACTGTCAGTGCGGAGTATCATTGTAAGCAAATTCAATTCGATTGACGTGTTGAGTGTGTGCCGAAACTCGATCCCCAAACTCTTCGTTCGAACGATTTTGTATTGCTGGATGAGAGCTCGTTGATGCTGCTGATTGATCGGAGAGTGCGAGATGCACTACGTTACCAACAATCTCAAAAAACCCGTAAGATTACCGTACGAGTACGGTACGGTACCGGTATCTTACAACTCTGCTGCGAATCGAACAAACGAAAAGTCACAAAAGATTGTTCGAAAGTGTCTGTCCACAACTGAAGAATGGATCGATCGATCGATCGATCGATCGAATCAATCAGCAAAGATTCCATGGTGCGGCTTAGTTACTATTCCTATATATAATGCATACCTTAAGTACTATCACCGACGTAATAACGCGTGTCGAACCTCCAACCACATGAACCCCGAACGAACTCTACGAGCTCCGCAAGGTTCATTAAGGTTCGAAGGTGTCAGGAGTCAGGAACGAATGAATGAATCAATCAGGGGGACTCCGCGCGTTCATCGAAGACGTAACGATTCCATCCATAGCAGCAACGTAAACACCAAGGAAGAAAGGAACAGAAGTATCCAACACCCACCATTCTCATCTTCCTTGTTCTCCAACTAACTTTTCTCTACAAACCAAACCAAACCAAGCCAAGCCAAGCTAAGCCAAGCCATCACGACCATGAGCGGTTCTTCCATAACCTTGACCGCAACAAAAGACCTCCTCCGCCCGCTGCCACCGGCATTTCGCTCGATGCAGGGAGCCGACCGCGGCGGCATCCCCGCCAAGCCGGTCCGCAAGTTCGGGAACCACGATTCGTCGTGGATCACCAATCCCGGCCCGAACCACAGCATCAACGCCGCCTCGCTGTCCAAGAGGGCTGCACTGGCCAAGACGACCCGTTCGTTTCTGGAGGCCATGCGGTGCTCCCCGGACGAGGCCGAATCGAAAACGAGCGAGGAGGACCGGACGGCCTGCATCGACGTCGGAAAGATCCTGGTGGCGATGAATCGGATCAAGGAGTGCATGGAGGTGTGCGGCATGCACCGGGGACCGGCCGACATTCGGTTTCACTGTGATCGGGTCGAGCTCCTCTATCGGGCCACCCCACCCGACCAGCGGGACCTGCTGGAAGGACTCATGTCCTCCCGGTCGACGTCCAACGCCGCCGAGCCGTCGTCCCTGGTGCGGGCGCTCTCCTCCAAGAAGCGGTCTCTGTCGATATCGTCGAGGAGCTCGTCGATGCCGCTGCCCCTGTCGATATCGTTGTCGTCTCCTACGTCGACCGAGCAATCCGGGGAGGAGCAGCGCGACTCACTGGTGGTCACAACGGTGGATGCCTCGCAATCACACGCGACGACGGGAGGCGCGGCACCACCCGCGGAGGCCATCGTGTCACCACCTGGCAAACAGCAGCAACAACAGCAGCAACAACAACAACAACAGCAACAGCAGCAGCAACAGCAGCAACAGGGCGGGGATCCGGTAGTAGAAACCTCTCCGCCTCCCAAGCTCCCGCAGCTCCACCGAAACGACCACAAGAACGGGAAGAAGTCCATGTTTTGGTTGTGCTACTACGTCCGCTATTTGTACCATTTCCACTCCCTGGTACTCCGGGGCGGACACGATCCGGTCGACGCGTCCACCATGTCCTTTATGCAGTACCTATATCCATACTTTGGATCCTACTACGAGAGCGTTGGTGGTGACGCCAGGGGGTTTCTGGGCGTGGTGGCCGAGTACCGGACCGAGCATTTTCTCGAATGCGGCGGCAAGAGCCGCGCCTCTGCCGTTGCCGCGCGGTCGTCGAGCCCGGAGCTGTCGTCGAGCCCGGAGCTCAATGCCTTTCTGGACACGCTGGAAGTGGTCATGTACCTGTGGACGCCCGCCTTTAAGGAAATGGCGCTCAAGGGCGGCGAGTAAGGAAGGGTGTTTCACGTCGAGCAAGCGTAATAACCTCGCATTACTGTACGACATTCACGTACTTTACACTTTACACAATAAGATTACGGAAACCTACTTGTGTACACGACGTGTGATGATTGTTTCCGAAGCATTCCAACTTCGAACAACATGTGATCAATCTAGTATTTTAGTATTGTTGTTGTTAATTTACTGTGCAGTATTGCTTAATCAAATACATGCAGTTAGATGCTAGCTTCTTGTAATAATTACGAAGTACTTCTATTAAAAGTGTTTGTCATTACAGTATGAGGCACTGTTGGAGAATGCGAAAACGCGCCGCGCATCCAACATAATTGTGACACATATGTGAGAAGTGAAAAGATGGGCATGTTTGTAATGGATGGACACCAGTTGAATGAAGTGTAAACAAAAATCACGGAACAGTGCACCGGATGGACATAGTAGGTGACATATGCAACCAATGACATGTCACTGCAACATCTTGTGCGGCTTGAAGATGACAATCGAGAGACACCAATCTAGCGACAATCTACCAAAATATAGCATGTGAGGGGATTTCCTAATGTTCTCACTCTTTTCAATTAATCTAGTCAATAGAGTTAACAAAATTCTTTAAGGCTTTGTGAATTTTCTATGTAGAGATTTCATCCAATCAACAGGCACTCCGTAACTAAAATGAAAAACGAAAATGAGGGATGATTATACAAATGTAATTGGCCAATGTCCTTCATCTTTAACCTTACAGTGTGGGGAGGGGGGCATCGGCAGAGTGGTCGGCGGGGATGTCCCGGGTGGTGGGCCACAGGAGAGGGATAAGGAGGAACTGGGGGATAGTGTGGGCAGAGCTGTCGTGGTCGAGGGGGGCCCGACCCGACTTGGGAAGTGGGGTCCCCCGCACTGGCAAAGTTGTCAGGAAGGAGGGTGGCACTGGTCCAGGTGCAGAACCCAGAAGGGGTGTTCTTTGGGGCAACGCTGATGGCAAAGGTATTGAAGGCTGCAGCCAGGAAATACACGAGGGCCTCTGCCTGGATAGAGTGGGTGTGGGCACCGACGAGGCTGGCACCCGTGAAGTTAGACCATGGGACCAAGGAATGGGCGGCCTGAATGGTGCCGTGGGGGTCGGCGGCTGAGGGGGGTTGTGGGGTGGGTAGTTGCCCTAAGGCAGGGTGCGTTACCTAACAAGCCGTGTATTGATGTGGGGCAGAGTGGGACATTCACGGCTGTGTGTGGAGTGGCAGGTGGGGGCGTTTGGGCGATATAGGCGATGTGCCGGGGTGGCTCGCTGTTTGTGGTGGTCATGCGGTACTTGCCGTGATTGGCGGTTGGGCAGGGGCACTGGAAGTGCCGGGTGGACGTTGTGGGGGTGCTGGCGTCAGCGGACGGTCTGGCCGCTGCACTGAGGGCAGGGCGCGGGGAAGAGAGTCTGAGCGCGGCGGATGTGGAGGTGCTGGTGGCGTGGGGTGCCAAGGGTGTGTTCGTGTGTGTTGCGGCGGTGAGGCCTCCTGTCGGGGAAAAGTGTTGTGAAAGTGGTGGCGGCGGGAGGGCCTGTAGGTGAATGTGGTGTGCCATGAAAAATGTGTTGCGGGGTACACTGGGTGTTGGGAAAACATGTTTGTGGGCAGGTGGCGTGTTTTGTGTGGGGCGAACTACCGGGGGCTAGTGTCGGTGCGTGGCGCCAGGGGGCATATGGGGCTATGGTGTACCATGGTGTGCTACTATGTGGTGAGTCTCTGAGATCGCTCCCCTGTCTGGGGCTCCTTGCTTGGCCAGGGTCTGTCTAGGCGTCCTTGTGTATGCCTGGGCAGTCACTGGTCTGCATCATACCTACCTACCTACAAGACCATTGCCTACATACCTTGCTAGTTACTTGTGTCTCGGCGCACAGAGCCCACGTGTCCTGCTTTGGCTTGTCCTACCGTACCGTATGCCTTGCCCCAGAACCGTACCGGTACGAACGTGCCTGTATTCTCTCAAAAAACGACAACTATTTTTTAATACTGTAATCGTTTCTCTCCCAAATTGCATCGCAAAACTCCATCCAACACGAACTGCACGACCAAGAGCCAACAACAAAATGAGCGACAAACAGAGCCAACAACAACAGTACGCGGTGGCGTCCATGAGCGCCGCTCGCAATCCGTCGAAAACCGCACCCCCGACGAAACATCGGGACGGCTTCGAATTGGTTTCTCGGACACCCATTCGATGGACCAGCTACGACCGGCAGAAATTCGAGGACATTACCTACCACATCTCCGTTGAGGACCGGTGCGCCCGGATCGCCTTTGATCGGCCGAACGTCCTCCACGCCTTTCGGCCCCGGACCATCCGCGAGATCCAGCAGGCCCTGCTGCTGGCCACCGACGACGTCCGCATCTCGGTGGTCGTGTTGACCTCGAACGTGGACGAGTCGGTGCGAACCCCGGCCTTTTGCGCCGGGGGAGACCAGCAGGTCCGGTCCAACGACGGCGGTTACCAGGACGGGACCGAAACGGAACCCAAGCTGCGCGTCCTTGAATTGCAGGTCCAGATGCGACGGTCTCCGAAACCCATTCTGTGCGTCGTGGACGGATACGCCATCGGCGGGGGACACATACTGCACATGGTCAGCGACCTCACGATTGCCTCGAAGCGGTCCGTCTTTGGTCAGGTGTGTAATGAACCGTAATGTACCGTAATGTATCGTACCGTGCAATTCAGTAGAAACGAACTCGGTCGAGGGAGTGAGCTCTGCGCGTTCCGACGACGAACAGCACGAAAACCTAACCCAAAACACTGCGTTTTTCGTCTCTTGCTTTGTCGTTTTTTGCACCCAACCACCCAACCATTCTTCGTCCTGCTTCTCTCCCTGCAGACCGGACCGCGAATGGGCAGTTTCGATGCCGGATACGGAAGCACACGAATGGCGCGCCTCATCGGACAAAAGCGAGCCCGGGAACTGTGGTTCTTGTGTCGATACATGGACGCCGAGGAAGCCGCCAGCACGGGATTGATCAATGCGTGTTATCCCCACGACGAATTGGAGGGTCGAACGGTACGTATCGCATCCCATCGTACCGTATCGCATCGCATCGCATCGGTTGCGCATGCTGATACAACAAAGAATGCGAAACCTTGGATCGGCAACGTGGTCTCTGTTACAAGTCTCACCGTTTAATTCTTTTTGTTTTTTGCGTTTCATCCCTTCGGTTTGGTTTGGCTCGGTTCGGCCCGGAACATCGATCGATTGATGGATTCGTTCTTTTCCGACTTATTCGTCCGTTTCAGGCCCAGTGGGTCCGCCGGATCGTCATGAATTCACCGACGGCCATCGCCTGCACCAAGGCGGCCCTGAACGCCGACGAAGACGGAGCGGCCGGGATTGCCCAGCTGGGAGGGGAGCTGACGAGGCTCTTTTACGGATCGAAGGAATCGCAAGAAGGCCGGGATGCCTTTCTGGAGCGCCGGCCGCCGCAGTTTCGGAGGAGCAAGATGTAATGGGACGATACGATACGATACGATATGAAACCATCTCCCGGAAGCGCGTGGTGGAATCGAATCAAATCGCGCATGCGTGCTGGGGCGTGACGAGAGAAAACGACACGCCGTGGAAAGGTTTCCACCACGAATTGAAGTCTCCGGAATGCTATCACTGACCGAAAGTTCGGCTGGTTTCGAATCTCCGAAGAGGAGACACTCGCCATCTTTGCTTCTCCGTATAACTTCTACGACGGAACAATATCCCATGCTATATCGTTTTGTAGTTGCAAGACAACAGCCGAACAAATCGATAACGCAATTTTAATGGCAACACATCTGCACTCACGCCTCAAAACGTCTCAAAACGTTTGCATCTAGTCTAGAAATAGGAGCAATATACCCGTAGCATGAAAGTCTTACTGTATGGTACTCCTTTTCATTGTCTCACGAAAACGCCATCTCGCAGTCCTCGGTAGAATGCAGTTAGGAATGGACAGATACGCGTTGTATCTCGTGTGGATACCACTCAACGACAAGGATTACTATCCGTCCGGTCAACGGTTAAAAATATTTCGACCCGATTCCAGTCACAAAACGTGCCAAGACCGACCTACATTCGCAACGCCTTGAGAGTGGCTGTCGCCTTGTTAAAACCTATAATCACAAGGACGTACACCCCGATGGTGCACAACCAATACAACGTTCGAATGTTTACAAATTGAACACCGCCGACGGATTGAAAGAAGCTTGCCACACCGTTAGTCGATGCCGACGCATTCTTGCGGGCCCCGCCGGTGCTTTTTCGATTCCGGTTGTTGGATTTGATGCGAAACGCCAGCGTGAATGAAAATGCGATGACGTGTGCAACAATTTGCAGAAAGAAAAGGTGCCACAAGGATAACCAGTGGAGCGAATGGTACCGAAAGAGTGAGTGCGATGGCGAGAGCGAGAGTTCGTTCTGCTGTGATTTGCTGTAAACGTTGTAGTAGTGATACTCGCACCATACCGCCATCAAGAAATCGGCCACCACGCTGATCACCATGGGTAAAACAAAGCAATAACCTATGAAGGGGGCGTGAGTTAGGAATCAAAAAGCAGTATTGCAACATAAAGCAAGGGCCAGATTGAGTTTGTGCGGGTATGGATGAGACTCACTGTTTCCGTTTGCCCAAAATCTTGGGAGCTTTCGTGACGTCTCGTCAACGGTGCTTGATTTTACCGTCTGTCCTTTCGAGCTACGACGAAACAATCTTGAAACACCGGGAATGGGCAGCATCCGAAGGCACATCAATGACACCAATCCCCAGACTATCACACTTGAAAACAACACCGATGTCGATTTTGACACTACTGGTGCCAATGCAGATGAAGCCATCTCCTCTTGATGCCAATGTCGCCGTTGCAATAGCATTAGAATCCGGGCATTTGCGTACTGCATAATGATGCTCGTTCGATGGAAAGCCCCCCGGTGGGGTGCTACGACCTTTATATTGATTTCCTTGGTATTGGCAGCGGCACTGGTGATTTTTCCACTGTTGGGCAGAAGCTTTAGCTTGTAATCCAAGATCGTGCTCTGCTGTGGGGACTGTTCCAACATGTACCAACTCGAATGAATAGATAAGATCGTAATCAATATTAACGACATCATTGAAAGAACAAATGAGGATGACGACCTTACATCATCATCTGCGACACATTCGTTATGAATCCATGCCAAGAGAGTCACCGAAAACGACGTCATACCCAGCATGCCGTGGAAGGAATTAGTCAAAAAATGATGCCACGATCCCCGTTCGACGCCCCGACGTCGAGTCGCAGAAGCAACTGATTTCGTTGGAATTGCCGTCGATTTGTGCTCTTTATCGTTGCACATACTGCGTAATGTTGATTGCTTTTCGATCTTTGAAAGGACGGAGGTGATGATTGCTTTTGTTATGTTGATGGGGGTCCCAACACTCCCAGTTGCACATTAGTACTATGAGGGGAAAATATGCTGATGATTTTTGCTTCCTGTTGCTATCCAGTATTTAGTCGGAATCTTTTTGTTTTTATCATCATCTTTTTTACAGGCTTTTTTTATGTGGCATGCGTCACGTACATACCGTACGCTTCAAGGCACCATAGAGTACGTACCGTATGGTACGTCCTTCTTCTCATAGGGAAGAGTTGTACCCGGGAGCTCGAAGGGTCCCCCCCAAACGTTTCATGCCTTTCGTTTCAGACGAGTCGCACTTTTTATTATTTTTTATTTCATCTGGCTACGGTACCGGTACAGTACGTAATGACGGTAGATCTATTGGGTGATATTGAGTGATTCCCGGCAGTTCTAAACTAATACAAGACCAAAGTAATAAAAAATATTCACGAGTGAATAGATGAATAAATTTTTTGGTGCACCCAACTGACGAACATTTTTATCAACTGACAGATTTGGAATTTGGAATCTCTAAGTACAAAACAGTAACTGTCTGTTTAATCACTACCCGCGCCACCTACCGGCCTGAAATGTTTGATTTTAGTGATTCCGTTCGAGTTTATTCTGTTTTTATTCACTTAATAAAAATTTAGAAGTCGATGCAGCCTCGACTTCTAAATTATATTCAACACTTAATATATCTATGTACAAAGTGAATAAATGTATTCCTTTGGTCGCAAAATTTTATTAGTTTAGAACTGCCAGGAATCACTCATTGGGTCATTCACGAAATACTTTTTTATGTAGTACATAGATTTCTGTTTTTAGTATTTCAGGAATGAAAATTTTTACATAGATTTTTTGGCAGGCTAGTGCATAAATCTCATTTTGGAATATGGAATCTCATTTTCTCATTTTGGAATATATGTGGAATTCTTCGTATGGATAAGTATAAACAAGTAGAGACGCGCGAAACATGTGGATTCCCAAAAAAAAGTATGTACTACATAAATCATAGTCGACATGAGCTCACCTTGACTATGATCTATGTAAGAATGACTGATCAATTAAAAAGTCACGGTTTATGTACTACATAAAAGTATTTCGGGAATGACCCATTGGTAAAAAAAAAAGAAACTATGGAGAACCCGAGTAAGAGTAGACATCAACTCCACCTCGCCTTTTCAAGCGCCAATAGTCTCTTTTCTCAATGCCAATCGACAGATACGTACCGCGAGGGTGCACAATATAAATACAACCCAAAATACAACAGTACAAAAAACATGTAGAACTCTACGTGAGGAGATTAAGCGCACGCAAAATCAGCGAGAGAGACGCTACACATCAGCAAGAAGGCACAACAAACTCCGCTGAGTTGTGCATAACAAAAATCCAAGTCCGATCACTGCAAATACAACACGTGAAAATACAAACACAGAAATAATTTTGGTTCATATCATGACAGAAATTGTCCATCAATTACATGTAGCAGTTAGAGACCCCCCATACAATCAATGATTGATTGATTGATTGATCATTCCCTCGAGGCACAAAGCCTGCTGGGATGTGCATCAAAGAAAATTCCAAGTCAGATCACTGCAAATAACACGCCAAAATACAGACACAAAAATACTTTTGATTCATATCATGACAGAAATTGTTCATTGATGATCGCCGATCCGATCGATCGATTGAATCGAGGCACAAAGCCCGCTGGGATGTGCATTAAAGAAAATTCCAATTCAGATCACTGCAAACAGCAACACGGCAAAACACAGACAAATAAATAATTTTTGTTCACATCACGACAGAAATTGTCCACGACATCAGTTAGATGTAACATCTAATCGCTAATACAGTTAGAGATTGATCCGATCGATTGATTGATCATATTCTACACTCGGTACATGAAAACTTGAACTTCGAAACACTCTGCTATCAGCAACAACAGGGGGGGAGCCCTATCCAACAGCAACACACTCCATTTGACAATCCACCAGAACACCGCCGCCACCGCTCAACAAAGCTGGAAATTTCCTCCCTGCCTCTCATCTGGGCGCATCTTCTGAATCAGCTGAGTCATAGTACAGTCTCCATAGCACCTCTTGATCTTGGCAATGGCTGTGTTCACATCATTCCCCCGGTCTAGGAGGCGCTCCATACATCCCCAAAGAACCTTCCAATTGCAATACTTGTACTTCACCCGCCTGCGTTCCACAGCAGTGAACTCCCTTGCCAGCTTCCTCCCTCCTATTCCATTTTGGTACTCATCCCACAACGCTTGGATAGTTTGTGGTCTATCAAACAGGAGTGCTGGCCTTTCTACCACCGGAGCCCCTTGACGCGGATTTGCAGATCGTCTTGCTCCTACTCCTCCAACTCTCTGCGCTGGTGCTAGTGTCAACCCTCGAACCATCTGGGTAAGGATCTTAACCTGCCTTTTGAGCTCAGCAAGCTCTGAGATCTGATGGTTCCTCATCTCTGCTACATTGGTTTGAGTGGTGGATAGCTTGGCATAGATAGCGTTTCTCCACTGCTGCCCCCCTCTACCAAACGCCCCTCCGCTGTCTCCTTCTTCAACCTCAGGGATCTCATCCAGCCACACAATTCCATTGATATTGGAAGCAACAACTTCAGCTCTACGAATAGGATTCACCCCATCCTCAAGTCTACCTTGCAACAGCTCATATCTGCAAACGATCTGTTGTTTCAGTCCAAGGGGGATATAGTCTGCAACAGCGAGATCAAAGCAATCCCAAAGCAATGGCTTTGCTAGGATAGCAGCAACATCATCCCCAAACACTCCTCAAATTGCAGGAGCTACTGACGCACAGAGCCAGTCATCAGTCAGTCCACTGTCATCCTTCTCCTTGTACAAGCAAATCCCATGATGGGAAAGCTTGCTACCAGCATTGATATCCAGCCAGTCCAACTGGACATCCAAGTACCAATCTTGCATACTCTTAGTCTTCCATCTAGCTCTATAGTTAACATCATTGCAAGTTGCGCCTCCTCTCCTAGCCATAGTTGTAGCTCACTTCTTAACTGAACGAGTTCCTAGCCTTTGCTGCCTTCCAAGGGGTCCAAACTGATCCCCTTCTATGATAGCCTTCAGAGCCTTTTGGTATGCCATCTTGCACTTGTCGGCTTCCTTGTTCTGGGCTTTCAGTGGGGACCTGGAGTTCATATCTCCCTCAGCAAACAGCCATTGACTCAGCCAGCCCACACCACTACCAAGCCATGCCTCCAGGTAGATAGCAAGGCCAATTAGTACACAGTACCTGTGATCTATAGCACCCATCACCAGCTGTAATGAACAATCCCCCTTGTCATGGACGTTCTTCAACCACCTCATCTGAATTGTAAGATAGCCAGCGTATGTGCTACTAACCTGCAAGTTGGCCTTCTTTGTGTGTGATGTGTCATCTCCTCTTGCAATCAAATGCAGTTGGACGCCGAGCATTGCCATGTGCCAGAGGCTTTGGAGGCTGTCTCCAATGGCTGTGAGGTCAAGCATTTGAGCAAACTCTTCATGTGTGAAAGTTCTATCAGCAGACGTTTTGACGCCAATCTGCTGGGTTTCCTTCTTAGCCACAGCTTTGATCAGTCGACTGATTTTGATAGATCTAGTAGGATTGCCTGTCTTGTTTGTTTCGTCCCAAGCTGCAGTGTTAGTCATGAAGTAGGAGATAGCTTTCTTCCAATACCTCAAAGTGTTAGATCGGCCACCAACTGGATTATTGTCTATTCCTGGATCCTCCATCCCACATACCTTCAAACACATCCATTTGTAGATATGATCTGGCTTAGCAGTGTTAAGCTCTTCCTGGTTGAACACCTGGTCGGTGGCATATTCATGCCCTCCAGCAATATGGGACATCAACTCCAACAAGATTTGGTGGTATCTTAAGAGCTGAGTGGGGGCATTCACATCATTGGGTAGAATTGGATCTGGTCCTCTTCACGCTGGTCCTCTTGTTTGACGGGGGATCGGTCTGCCTCTTGTTGTTGCTGGGACCGGCGCTCTTGTTGTAGTAGTTGCTGCGGCCATCAACACATCATCTAGGACTTCATTGTCGTTGGCGTCATTTAGGACTTCATCCTCCTCATCCTCATTGTCAGCAGCTAAGGCTAAGGCAGGTAGCTCACCTAGGCCATTATCTTCAGCTTCATCCTCCTCCTCCTTGTAGTCCTCCTCCTCCTTGTTGCCATCCTCGTCGTCCTCCTCCTCTGGAGGCTCCAGTTTGTTGTCGTCAGAGTTAACATCTTTTGCTTCTGCAGCTTCTGCAGCTCTTTGCATGACAGCTTGCTTACGCCGGATTGCTGCAAGGTCCTTTGCTTGCTGCACAACCCTTGCCTCCTCCCTTGGTGTTATTGCTGCAGGATCCATGGCAGCTAAAGCTGCTGCTGGTTGGGCTAGAGCACGGCATTTGCGGGCCCTTTCACGGGCCCGAATGTTCTTCGGATCCATGCTCAGCTGACGGGACATGTTGGCTTGTTGGCTTGTTGGCTTGTTGCTTGTTGCTTGTTGCTTGTTGCTTGTTGCTTGCTTGAATTAGTTAAATCGATCGATTTGCAATTAGATCGATCGAAAAAAGTGAGTGGTTCTTGGCTAATCTGAGTGAGCGGCCGAGCTAATCTACTAATCTAATTGGAGTGCGATTGATTGATTGATTTGCATGTGTATGAGAATTAAGAGAGCAAAAGCACATAAAACCATTTCCTTGTTTATCGATCGGTAATAAGGGAGTCACTCACTATGCGGGAGTTGCATATAAGCGAGTCACTCACTATTCGGGAGTTGCATAAGTTGCGCACCTCCGTGGGAAAATACAGGGCTACAACTCAACCAGTAGTGCAACTTTGCTAAAATAAAAATGCAACCGGTACTCTACTCTTAGTAGTACAATTTTTTTTGCGTACCTCAACAGATGGTGGGGTACCAAACATAATACTAGTGCCTACGTAGAATCGTGTAGCCAGTTGTACTAGCCCAGGTTAAATGCAACCCGGGTTGCATTGGTGCCACATCGTACAAGTACCTATCGTATGACGTACACGGTGCATAATTATGTACGAAGTAATACTTCGTAAGACGATAAGATTTACCGTACCCAGATTGAATTTTTGCAGACCCAGATTTTGGCGGGCCAGTGTCCATATACCGGTATCTTGTTCGTTTTTTTGGTACAGATTTTGTTTTTTTACCCAGATTCCGGTCAACCTGATCTCACATCGACCAGAATCTGGGTCCTGAAAGACAAAATCTGTACAATTGGTGGAGTTGTTAGTTGAACGTTTAACACTAACCCTAAGAGTTGACAACGTAACCTTCTAGACGGAGTTTATGTGGGGGGGGGGGGGGTTGGGGGGGGGGGAAAATACGTAGAAATATTAAAAAAATCTGTTTTTAACAAGTAGACTTGGTACAAACGCTACGACTAAAAATCATTAAAAACAGGACCCAAATAATTATTTACGGAAATGAGATGCTTCTTCTAAAAGCAATAGTAATATCTAGTGGTGCGCGTTCATTTTTATGGTAGCAAACTCTCATTTTTTTGGTTGCAAGTAACCATAAAATTTAACCTCAATATAGATAAAAAATCATACGACTAAAATCTGTCTTAGATCAAGTTAACTTTACCAGATGAGAGAGCTTGGTAGAGGTGCACCATATACGGTCGTTGTCGGCAGCAGTCGGCAGCAGTCGGCAGCAAATTCGTTGACAAATCGTCGTCGTTGACACCGCGTTTTGCCCTTTCTTGTTTTTTCGCCCCTTTCTTCAACGACGACGACGATGTGATGGTTGAAAAACTAAAAATTAAAAAAAATAGTTTTTTTCACCCTCTGAAAAATGGGACTGGAAAGATTTGCACTGTGTTCAAATCTGGTGGGTTTTGGGGTTGATGACTGAGTTATGACTGAGTTATAGTTTGGTCGGGGACTGGAAAGATTTGCACTGTGTTCAAATCTGGTGTGACTGAGTTATATTTTGGTGGGTGATAGGCAGGATTTGCACTGTCTTCAAATCTGGTGAGTTTTTGGTTGATGATTGAGTTATATTTTGGTCTGGGATGGGCAGGATTTGCACTATCTTCAAATCTGGTGATTTTTTGGATTGATGACTGAGTTATATTTTGGTCGGTGACTGGCAGGATTTGCACTGTGTTCAAATCTGGTGGGTTTTTGGGTTGATGACTGAGTTATATTTTTGCTGGGGACTAGAAAGATTTGCACTGTGTTCAAATCTGGTGAGTTTTAGGGTTGACGATCTAATATTTTCAGAGGGTGAAAAAAACTATTCGCGCGAGCTCTATTTTAAATTCGAACTCTCATCACAACCTTAAACGAACTTGAGTTTTTTTTTTCGTATGAGATTGATTTTTTTTTTCGTATGAGATTGATTTTTTTTTTCGTACCGGTACGTACTCTTACGAGATTGATTTTTTTTTGGTACGTACGAGATTGAATTTAAAAGATACTTCGATTGATCCATCGTATGCAAAAAAAAAGAAAAAATCTCTCTCACACAAACACACAGTAAATCACTTTTTCTACCCCCAGACAAAAAATCACTTTTTCTATCTCGCAACAACAAAAAAAATCACTTCATAATCAGCCTTCTGACATCCAACTTATTTGAGTAGAGTTGCTATTTGGCACTCCGTCGGTGAACGTGGGATTCCACCTTATACTTCTTTATCAGTATTCGGCAGGTTATCCGTGCTCTTATATTTTAGTCTGAAATAACAGCCTTGTACTGGAAAAAGAATTAGCTCGCATTGGAGAAGAGGTGGTTTGCTCGATAGATAGTAGTGTTCTTGGACTTGATCACCCAAACATATACGTCTTCAAAGCAATAAATCTCTATCCATTGCTTCTATATCAACAGGCACGAGGTACTGTTTTTTGTGACAGAGGAGTAAGAAGGCTGCAAATCAACGGCAGCAGCAACAACAACAATTTCATCGGGACGATTGTAGCAGCATCCAACACGTGACGCGAGCCTGCAGCAAAAAGAACAATGTGAGATAGATAGATGGGGGACAATGATGCCTACATCCTACACTGCTGATGATGTATTCCTCACAACTGTTTTCCTTCTTATTTTCAAAGGTGATCGTCGGAAGATCGAGGTGCGGGGAACAACGATTGTCGGAAAATCGAGGTGCGGGGACCAATGATTGTCGGAACAACGATTGAGTCCAGATTGAGGTGCGGCGAATTTAATATGAATCAAAACCAACGGATTGGAAGCAACCATCGAATCGGAAGCAATCATCGAATCGGAAGCAACCATCGATTCTTCCCTGTAGGTGCGGGGAATTTTCCCGGTTGGTGATAATTACGAATTGATCGGCATGCACATTATCATATTATTCTGTTGTTATTATTGACTCTATGTACTACATCAATAGATACTCACCCATTTTGTTCAATTATCATGTATTCAAATAGGAACGGCAACGAATCGATCAGTGGGATTCATCCGGCAACAAATCGTCGACATCTAATCGCTCCTTAGATATGTAATAAAGCAGACCGTGCAATATCGTTGCTGTTGGTGCCGTTGGTGCAGAGATATCTGCTGTGACTGTTGTTTGGGTTGCTTCCTTGAAATGTAGCCAAATTTTGCCCCTCTGCTTCACCGGTTCGATTCTTCTGATCCGCTGGATCAATCAATTCGAAACTTGGTCGGCGTGTTCTTATATATGTAATGAAGAGGACCCTGCAATATCGTTGCTGTTGGTGCCGTTGGTGCAGAGATATCTGCTGTGACTGTTGTTTGGGTTGCTTCCTTGAAATGTAGCCAAATTTTGCCCCTCTGCTTCACCGGTTCGATTCTTCTGATCCGCTGGATCAATCAATTCGAAACTTGGTCGGCGTGTTCTTATATATGTAATGAAGAGGACCCTGCAATATCGTTGCTGTTGGTGCCGTTGGTGCAGAGATATCTGCTGTGACTGTTGTTTGGGTTGCTTCCTTGAAATGTAGCCAAATTTTGCCCCTCTGCTTCACCGGTTCGATTCTTCTGATCCGCTGGATCAATCAATTCGAAACTTGGTCGGCGTGTTCTTATATATGTAATGAAGAGGACCCTGCAATATCGTTGCTGTTGGTGTCGTTGATATGGAGATATCTGCTGTGACTGTTATTTGGGGTGTTTCTTTGAAATACAACCAAATTTTCCCAATCTGCTTCACCGGTTCGATTCTTCTGATCCGCTGGATCAATCAATCCGAAACTTGGAGGACATCTCCTTCTACACGTAATAAAGAGGTCTGTGCAATATCGTTGGAAGCGGCGACCTCGGTATGGAGATATCTGCTGTCACCGTTATTTGGGTTGCTTCCTTGAAATACAACCAAATTTTCCCAATCTGCTTAGCCGGTTTGATTCTTCCAATCCACTCAATCAATCGATTCGAAACTTGCAGGCCTTGTCCTTCTCGATATTATGAAGGGATCCTTGCAATATCGTTGCCCGCGGTGACTTCAGTATGGAGATATTAATATTCACCGTTTTTTCCCTTTGTTTACCTTCAAAATGGACTTTGTGTGTCCAATGCTTTGCCGGTTAGATACTTCCAATCCACTCAATCAATCGATTCGAAACTTGCAGGCCTTGTCCTTCTCGATATTATGAAGGGATCCCTGCAATATCGTTGCCCGCGGTGACTTCAGTATGGAGATATTAATATTCACCGCTTTTTCCCTTGTTTACCTTCAAAATGGACTTTGTGTGTCCAATGCTTTGCCGGTTAGATACTTCCAATCCACTCAATCAATCGATTCGAAACTTGCAGGCCTTGTCCTTCTCGATATTATGAAGGGATCCCTGCAATATCGTTGCCCGCGGTGACTTCAGTATGGAGATATTAATATTCACCGTTTTTTCCCTTGTTTACCTTCAAAATGGACCTTGTGTGTCCAATGATTTGCCGGTTAGATACTTCCAATCCACTCAATCAATCGATTTGAAACTTGCAGGCCTTGTCCTTCTTCATATAATGAAGAGATCCCTGCAATATCGTTGCCCGCGGCGCCTTCAGTATGGAGATATCTGCTGTCCCTTGGGTTTGGACGGGGTGTTTTCTGTGGAGGTGAAAATTCGGATTTGGAGTCCTCTGCTACTAGGCCCTCCTATTGCTTCTAACGCGTACAGCAGATCCGGGTTGATGACTGAGATAGAAAGATTTGCACTGTGTTCAAATCTGGTGGGTTTTTGGGTTGATGATTGAATTAGATTTTGGTTAGGGACTGGAAAGATTTGCACTGTGTTCAAATCTGGTGGGTTTTTGAGTTGACGATTGAATTATATTTTGGTTAGGGACTGGAAAGATTTGCACTGTGTTCAAATCTGGTTGGTTTTTGGGTTGATGACTGAGTTATATTTTAGTCGGGGATTGGCAGGATTTGGAATGTGCTAAAATCTGGTGGGTTTTTGGGTTGATGACTGCGTTATATTTTAGTCGGGGACTGGCAGGATTTGCACAGTGCTAAAATCTGGTGGGTTTTTGGGTTGATGACTGAGTTATATTTTAGTCGGGAATTGGCGGGATTTGCACTGTGCTAAAATCTGGTTGGTTTTTGCATTGATGACTCAGGTATATTTTGGTTAGGGACTGGCAGGATTTGCACTGTGTCTAAATCTGGTGGGTTTTAGGGTTGACGATTTAATTATATTTTGGTTAGGGACTGAAAAGATTTGCACTGTGTTCAAATCTGGTTGGTTTTTGGGTCGATGACTGCGTTATATTTTATTCGGGGACTGGCAGGATTTGCACTGTGCTAAAATCTGGTGGGTTTTTGGGTTGATGACTGAGATATATTTTAGTCGGGAATTGGTGGGATTTGCACTGTGCTAAAATCTGGTTGGTTTTTGAATTGATGACTGAGTTATATTTTGGTTAGGGACTGGAGAGATTTGCACTGTGTTCACATCTGGTGAGTTTTAGGGTTGATGATTTAATTATATTTTGGTTCGGTTCTGAAAAGATTTGCACTGTGTTCAAATCTGGTTGGTTTTTTGGTTGATGGCTGAGTTATATTTTAGTCGGGGATTGGCAGGATTTGCACTGTGTTAAAATCTGGTTTGGTTTTTGCATTGATGACTGAGTTATATTTTGGTTAGGGACTGGAAAGATTTGCACTGTGTCTAAATCAGGTGGGTTTTAGGGTTGACGTCATTATATTTTGGTTTGGGACTGGAAAGATTTGCACTGTGTTCAAATCTGGTTGGTTTTTGGGTCGATGACTGCGTTATATTTTAGTCGGGGACTGGCAGGATTTGCACTGTGCTAAAATCTGGTGGGTTTTTGGGTTGATGACTGAGTTATATTTTAGTCGGGAATTGGCAGGATTTGCACAGTGCTAAAATCTGGTTGGTTTTTGAATTGATGACTGAGTTATATTTTGGTTAGGGACTGGAAAGATTTGCACTGTGTCTAAATCAGGTGGGTTTTAGGGTTGACGTCATTATATTTTGGTTAGGGACTGGAAAGATTTGCACTGTGTTCAAATCTGGTTGGTTTTTGGGTCGATGACTGCGTTATATTTTAGTCGGGGACTGGCAGGATTTGCACTGTGCTAAAATCTGGTGGGTTTTTGGGTTGATGACTGAGATATATTTTAGTCGGGAATTGGCAGGATTTGCACAGTGCTAAAATCTGGTTGGTTTTTGAATTGATGACTGAGTTATATTTTGGTTAGGGACTGGAAAGATTTGCACTGTGTCTAAATCAGGTGGGTTTTAGGGTTGACGTCATTATATTTTGGTTAGGGACTGGAAAGATTTGCACTGTGTTCAAATCTGGTTGGTTTTTGGGTCGATGACTGCGTTATATTTTAGTCGGGGACTGGCAGGATTTGCACTGTGCTAAAATCTGGTGGGTTTTTGGGTTGATGACTGAGATATATTTTAGTCGGGAATTGGCAGGATTTGCACAGTGCTAAAATCTGGTTGGTTTTTGGGTTGATGTCTGAGTTATATTTTAGTCGGGGATTGGCAGGATTTGCACTGTGCTAAAATCTGGTGGGTTTTTGAATTGATGACTGAGTTATATTTTGGTTAGGGACTGGAAAGATTTGCACTGTGTCTAAATCTGGTGGGTTTTAGGGTTGACGATTTAATTATATTTTGGTTCGGTTCTGAAAAGATTTGCACTGTGTTCAAATCTGGTTGGTTTTTGAATTGATGACTGAGTTATATTTTGGTTAGGGACTGGAAAGATTTGCACTGTGTCTAAATCTGGTGGGTTTTAGGGTTGACGATTTAATTATATTTTGGTTCGGGACTGAAAAGATTTGCACTGTGTTCAAATCTGGTGGGTTTTTGGGTTGATGACTGACTTATATTTTAGTCGGGGATTGGTAGGATTTGCACTGTGCTAAAATCTGGTTGGTTTTTGGGTTGATGACTGCGTTATATTTTGGTCGGGGACTGGCAGGATTTGCACAGTGCTAAAATCTGGTGGGTTTTTGGGTTGATGACTGAGTTATATTTTAGTCGGGAATTGGCGGGATTTGCACTGTGCTAAAATCTGGTTGGTTTTTGAATTGATGACTGAGTTATATTTTGGTTAGGGACTGGAGAGATTTGCACTGTGTTCAAATCTGGTGAGTTTTAGGGTTGACGATTGAATTATTTATTTTGGTTCGGTTCTGAAAAGATTTGCACTGTGTTCAAATCTGGTTGGTTTTTTGGTTGATTGCTGAGTTATATTTTAGTCGGGGATTGGCAGGATTTGCACTGTGCTAAAATCTTGTGTGTTTTTGGGTTGATGACTGCGTTATATTTTGATCGGGGAACGGCAGGATTTGCACAGTGCTAAAATATGGTGGGTTTTTGGGTTGATGACTGAGTTATATTTTAGTCGGGAATTGGCGGGATTTGCACAGTGCTAAAATCTGGTTGGTTTTTGATTGATGACTGAGTTATATTTTGGTTAGGGACTGGAAAGATTTGCACTGTGTCTAAATCTGGTGGGTTTTAGGGTTGACGATTTAATTATATTTTGGTTCGGGACTGAAAAGATTTGCACTGTGTTCAAATCAGGTTGGTTTTTGGGTTGATGACTGAGTTATATTTTAGTCGGGTCTATTTTTCCTCTCGTCACTACGCGTTTACACGTGTAGTCTGCTAGATATTCTTACTAGCAGTATTCAGTGATTTCAAGTATTAGTATTTAGATTTGTGAGCAATTACGTGTAAGATGACCTCTGAGATCGAACCTCTATCGGTGCTCTATTACTGTTAGCGATTCAGCGAGTCGGCTCGCTTATTTGCCTGTTAGTCATGCGTGTATGTTATCTCATTCGTGTGTATTCCCGAATGTTCGTACGTCTGTACGTTTGTTACCGGCGCTTTTCTAGAGTCCCCGTGTCTTCGTACTCGTACTGTTAAGTACTTGTAGAAGATACCTTAAGGGCCGGTCCCTTATTTGCACCGCCACATACATCTCCTACATAAGGAGAATAGCTTTACCCCACCCATAAGTTTAGTGAGTAGATCTGCAATATTAGTTTCACCGGGTTCCTTTCCAATCCGGATAATCTTTCCTGCAATGCATTCGCGTGCCTTATGGTAAGCAATGCTGTTATGCTTCTTCTTACAAGGGCTTTCCGGGTGTGTTACATTCTTAACAACCGAGTCATTATCACAATACATGTTGGTTGGTCCTTCTATAGGTATGCCCATCATTCTGAGCTTATACCGTAGGCCTTCTACCATTTCGATTGCGATCTTGAGTGCCACAATCTCTGAGCCAAACGTGGATGTTTCAACAGTTGTTTGTCTCTTAGAGAACCACAGGATTGGTGCCCTGTTAACAAAGATGATGATTCCCGTATGAGACCTCCTAGTAGCCTTGCAACCAGCATGGTCGGCGTCCACGAAACATGTGGTAGTTACGGAGTTTCCTCGTGGCTCGGGCATATCCGGAGGAATTAGTTCCCCCGCTTCCGGATAGAATTCGGCCCAGTCACATTCATGGAAAACTGATTCATCAAGTTCTGGGATGGAACAGTCAAACACCAACTTTGATTTGCTGTAATTCTTTAAGTATGCAAACAAATGAAACAATTGGTTTAGATGTCCTTCTCGGGCCTGTGCAAGATACCGGGACATAAGTGAAACAGGCATTACAATATCTAGCCTTCCGAGTTCACATATCCAACGGAGTATACCTATTAAACCCTGGTAATAGTTCTGTTTCTCCGGACCAAGTTCTGGTGAGGCATCGATTTCGGGCCTATACCCAGTTGCCAATGGTGATTTTGCGGATTTTGGGAGTACCTTGAAGGCATATTGCCCCCTACTCAATTCCTCTTCAACAGACTTAACGGCTTTGGAGGTATACTTTGTTGAAGACATGGACCAGTACTCGGCCCCATCAACAGATGTGTTACCAATATCCGCCCCTAGATAGAAAGTGGGTGGTTCAACAGTTCCATCCTTCAGTTTGAACTGTCTTTCGATTGCATCCATTTGGAACTTTGGATCCATCCCACATACAAGGATGTCATCCACATATGCCACGCAATATTCGTAATATGCTGAGCCATCTTTCTTTACAGCCGGTCGCATATATACATCTGGATCCGCCTTGCAAGACTTATATCCAAGTCCCCTTAAGTGCTCAGACAGATGAGATCGAAATGATGCGCCCGCTACTGGTAATCCATACAGAGCTCTCACAATTTTGCAGGGCCTTCCACATAACTCCGGTGCAAATCCTTGTTCCAGTGTAGCCACTGTGTAGTACTTTTCCTTAATTGGTGCGGTTAAGTATGCATTTTGGATGTCAGCACTTAAGACCTCAAGGTCATTAAGTGCAGCAACTAAGAAGAACATCCGAACCGAATCCCTGCTGGGCACGCTTGAGTATGTATACTCCCGTGATATTTCGGGCACTTTATGCCCATCCCCAACGAGTCGGGCCTTCCGAGTTAAGTCTATCTTCACGTCAAATACCATGTGCATAGTGATTTTTGTATGTGCCACCGGTACTTTGTCCTCATCATTGAACTCAAAAGCTATGAAATTGTTCTTCATTTCTTTTGCAATAGCCCGGGCCCAATAGTCACTGCCGGATTCCTCATCTATCCTTCTTGCTTCAGCAATTGTTTTTGGTAGTCTAACCCCATACTTATGGGATTTGGTCCAATATTTGGTCTTGGCGCTGGAGATAATCCGGTCTTTCTTCTGAATTACCCGATAGGCCCACCACTTGAAGGCTGGCTCATCTATTATGCCTTGATCCTTGGCAAACAGGGCCGTTTCGACGGGGAAACTTTCCTTCATGTCACTTAACTTTGCCCAAGAGGAAGTTCCATCTTTCCAACTGACCAGGATTCTCCACCCTTTGGTTGTCGGCTTAGTCCGAGTTTGTCCGGACTTAGTAGTGATAGTTGCCTGTTGTACCGTCAGAGCCTCTTTATCCTTTTCATAGTCAAGTAGCTCGTTCAGAAGACAGTACATGCGCCCCTCATCGTCCACGGAGGAATAGAGATTCTCCGCTAGCACATTTGCTGTGTAGATCTCAATGGATCCGTCCGGCATAGAAACCTCGTAGGACCTTGTATCTAGGAGTGGATTGTTATTCTTTTCTCCGACTAGGATTCCGCTTGCGTCCCTGTACCGGTTATTAACCGTACCGCGAATCCGTTGGTCCCCTATCTGCAGTAGCACTTGGCTTCCAAGGTACTCATCAAGATTGTCGGTTAAGTCATCAATGTCCGGGGAAGACGCCTCTGGCTCAGCCATAAGTACCTCGTCCTCACCCTCATATTTGCCATCAAATAGGCCCAAGGGTGGTTCCCCTAACTCGTTTTCCAGGTAAGTATCCGAGGGCTTTGCCTCATCGCCGATCTTTTCATTAAGTAGCTTGTTGTGTTTCTCTAACTGCAGGATAGTGTCTGGGTGTTTCCATTCCACTTCAGATATAGGCCGTGTGCCGTTTGTTATGTGTACTTTTCCAGTCTTATACAATACGTAGTGACAATCGCCACCTCCATAAGTATCTCCACATGGGCCCAGCCATCTTCCGTATTTCTCCGACTTATTCTGTAGGTCGTACCACCGGATGAAATCGTACCAATCGTGTATCATGTATGGGGTTATATCTGGAGTATATCCATGGACTAACTCAAACCCCGTTCTTCCCATCGCAGATGGGTCCCCAGATGCGGTGTTACTTAACCTTCCGGCCGCCAACATTCCACAAAAGGCCCAGCACCTCCTCGGGCTTCCTTTCTTAGAAGTCATTAATCGTATTGATCTCCTTAGGTCCCCTGCACTGTGTTCTGCCGTATTCTGCCACCAACAGTGGGGCTGTATGTAGGTTTGGCGTATGCGATACTCCGATCAAAGTTTAGTCCATCCGGTGCTGTGTGTCTCATGATTTCCTTGGGCCTTTGCCCCATCGGTGACAAGGTGTTCCGGTATTCCTACCTCATTTATGAAGCAAGATAGTCCGTCGTGGCATCGTTTCTCCCCTCTTACTGGATAGAATGCCACATATCCTTTCCCATTGGTAAAGATCTGTGCGTCAGTATCATTCCGAATGATACTCGGTACTTTGAACTTCATGGTATCAGCGAACCACCGACCCTTAAGTACTTTTCTGTTTCTCCACTTTTGGGTCTTTAGCCTTCGGGTGATTGGTTGTGTAAGGTTTCTTATGCCTTCCTGGGTAGTGACTTTAATCGTTTCTTCGGCCCTCTTAACACTGATGTTCCACATCTTTGCAATGGCCTCTGAATCATATCTGTCCACTTTCTCCGGAATCCTTATCGGAGGTCCCCATTGTCCGCGGCGGATAAATGATCTCTTCTCTAGGGAAGTTTCCTTATCTATCACATCCTGTTGGCGGCGGAGTAGTTTCCTTTCTTTTGTCCGAGCTTTTGCTTCCTTTTGGATGGCAAGCTCTTCCTCTGTTAGGGAAATCGAAGTTTTGGTTGAAGTAGCTGAAATTCGGAGTATCTCCGAGCTTTCTCTGTCCCCGGTACTCTTAACAAAAGCTGAGTGTAACCGGTCGCCAATCTCTTGTTGAGTATACCCCGGCCGTTGAGTACGGGTTGTACAGATCTTCTGTAGGTATCTGAGACGATAATCCTTGTGTTTTACATTGATGAGTATAGGGTTGTCTGTGGAGCGTATCCACGATTCAGTTGTCCCAGTCGATCCTCCTCCAGAGAGGGCGGCCACTACTCGTGGGAACGACGCGGTTGCTGCTTCTTCATCTTCTCTGAAGTGGGGGGCGTATGGGTCCCAGGTATGAGTGTCGGTTGCAAGGACTTGGTCACATGTATCGAGTTCCCGGCGTGTCGGCTTCCGCGTGTCAAAGTATGACAGAACACCATCAACTAACAATGGTATTGCCAATTCGAAACCGTCAGCCCGAAAGATAAGACTGTGACTGGAGGAACTGCAGTATCTTCTTGGTATGTCTTCAACCAGCACATTCAAATTGCATTCTCTGATTTGGTTCAGGCATATCAGACTGTGCTGCAATGATTCTCCGAAATAGAGGGCCTGTCCGAATACCAATATGTATGTGATACCGTCCGTTGGGTCTGTCCAAGCAGTAGCACAACGGGCAATAGGAACATCTTTCATTGGTGAGTACACGTCTGAAAATGGAGCAACATCAGCAAATGTCATGATAGAATCCAGTGAATTGAGTAATACCATGTTAGATCCAGCTGCAGTCGTGTCTGCATGGCTATCCAGCTCGCAACGTCCTGGCTTAACACTGGATGACTGGGTCATCTCTTTGAGATGGACTATCGGCCGGCCTACCCGATGTTCTATTTTAAGGCCCCGGCCGGCGAATCAATTCCCATTCCCGTTTCCAATGTGGCTGTGACAGCCAAACTGGTTCCCAGCTGAACTGTGGTTATTGGGAGGGTTTGCAGCTGTGGCTGCTGCCACTTTTGATTGTTGGTTGCCCCCGCTATTGCTTGCATTCCTTGCTTGTTTTAGCGCTCGGACTTTTTGTTGCTGCTCTTGGGACATGCTCAACCATATTTCTCGTGGATAGAACTTGCATTCAACGGGCCCTTTATAGGTCCCTGGTTGTGCCTTTGAGCCACCACTATTGTTGTTGTTGTTGTTGCCTTGTGGCTTGTTGGAAGAGAAGTTGCCGCGTTTGTTGTCACCTTTCCTCTTTTTGTTGTTAGTGAAGGCTGACACATTCCTACCCCTCTTTTGTGGTTGATTCTGGAGTTTCTTTACTCCGAGCATTCGAGTAAGATACGCCGAAGCCTTCTCAAAATTTGCGTAATAGTCCGATTCTTCTGTTATTACATTTGGGATGGATTGTTCAAGTCGTACATCCTGTAGGGATCGTACGAAGTCGTACACAAACTGGTCCTCAGGTGGGAATGCGCCGTATCTTATCAAGGTTTGTTTTGCGTCATGCCATAGCCTTTTGTGCCTGTCAAAATTGTAGTGTTTGGAATCCCCCGTGTACACCGATTCCCGGATAAACTGCCTTTTTGCTTCGACAATTAGTTTTACGCTGGTTGCCTCATAGGCTTGAGAGTAGAGGGCAAAGTATGCCTTTCGGCCGTCACCCCCTACCCCGTGTTTGGTCCCAAAGCTTTGTATATAGGACCAACCGGGTCCGGACCCCACCAGCTTAAACAATATCCCCCAGAGAGTATTGTTGTCTTTAGACCAATGAGAGTTGGCGTGAATCGTGCATCTTATTGCATACTCAGTCCAGTCAGGGTATGTGTCATCTGGGCCCAATCCGACCGTTCCACACCTGTCGGTTTCTCCGACTGCAGATTGTTGTCTTATCGTGTAAAGTAGGGATGTCTTGGTGACACCCCTCTTATGCCGTAGGTATTCACGTAAGTTCTCATCAAATTCCCTGAACTTTGACATCGTAGTCAGTTTGTTGGGTAGTGTTAGATCCTTAACGGCCGTATTTTCATCGCCCTCCTTTGTAGATCTCAAACGTTCCCGTGTATCCATCTCGGCCGTTGGGTCCTTGATCCAGTCCACTTCGGTGGCCGTTGCGCCTATCATAGGCTGGAATTTGATCCAAGCCACGAACAGCTTCAGTCGATCGCCAAATGCCCTTCCAATAAAGACTTCCTGTGGATCCGGGCATAGATGGTGTTTTGCCTTGGTTAGCGACCCTAGAGTGGACTTGATCCCTTCTGAATCGAGGTCTGCAATGGCCTTCATGTTAGAATATCCATGCCTGAATATTTCGTTTGCCGTAGGCCTGTTGACCCCAAAGGATTCGAGGATCTTCCTGAAACAAACCTCGGCTGAGGTCAGCGACCGTTCTCCTTCGTAGCCGGGGATGCCATCATTGGCCTCTGCCCTTTCTTTGGCTTCTCTTGCTGTCGTTGATAGAGATATGTCCCTGCTTGATAGTCTTGCGACCAGGGTCACCGTGAGTTGCTCAAGCTGTTCTGGGTCCAATCTTGTTGTTACCGATGGAGGTAGTAAGCCTATCAAGTTGCCCGCCGCCTCTGTTGCGGCCGCGTCCGCTGCTTCTGCTTCTGCTACTGCTGCTGCCGCGGTTGCAGCTAGTTGAGCTCTGGTTGGTGGCGCCATGGTGTGTTGTTTCGGAGTATGCTGTAGGAATTAGGCTTGTAATAAGGGGTTTGTTAGCTTTTGCTTTCATGAGGAAGCTGTGATTGTGATTTTCTGAGTTCTGAAGCAACTTGTGGAGTATTTTTCTTTCCACGTGCTTTTGCTAGTAAACAGGTTCATATCCACGGTATGAGGATTGATTCCTATCGGAACCCCAATTTTTCAGTTCCTCTATACTTAAGCTCAACAGTTGTTTCCCTTTTTCCGAAACGGTATCGAATATTCGTTCGTCTCTTATTAAATATTTGGTCCAGCATTTTTTGTCATTTCTATTTTTTGTGTATGTGTTTATCCAATACCGGGTATGTATATTACCTCGGCTGGTTTTGTTATCATATCATTTGTATACGAGTGAGTATACTTGGGCTCTTTTCTGTAGGAATTGAATTTGATTCCCATTTGCTTTGTTTTCGAGGTCACATTTTCGAGGTCGCGTGCCTCTCTTTATTAACGGTTCTTTTGTAGCCGTTATGCGATTCGCAGTACCGAACACACGTACATCGCATTATTCCGGACGTTATTTTGCCGTTGTATTTTTGACACATCTTTTGCTGTTCCCATCGTTGGGGACCTCTTGCAAGTGTCTATTTTGGTGGGTAACAAGCTTTTGGTGTTCATTTCTCTCCCCTACAAACCTCAGTAGAAGCCACGGGTATTAGCCTGGTGTGCTCTGCTGCGCTAGTGTTGTTAATCTTCTAAGCGCCTGAGTCTCTTCTGTTGGAGAGGGTCTTTAACGTCCAGCCTCTTGGCTTCAGACGGCGATTAACCGGTGATCAGTCGGCAATCAGCTTTCATTTTCTTTACCCAGACTCTTTGAGTCCATTTGGGTCTGATAAACTCTATTTTTCCTCTCGTCACTACGCGTTTACACGTGTAGTCTGCTAGATATTCTTACTAGCAGTATTCAGTGATTTCAAGTATTAGTATTTAGATTTGTGAGCAATTACGTGTAAGATGACCTCTGAGATCGAACCTCTATCGGTGCTCTATTACTGTTAGCGATTCAGCGAGTCGGCTCGCTTATTTGCCTGTTAGTCATACGTGTGTGTTATCTCATTCGTGTGTATTCCCGAATGTTCGTACATCTGTACGTTTGTTACCGGCGCTTTTCTAGACGGGGATTGGCAGGATTTGCACTGTGCTAAAATCTTGTTGGTTTTTGAATTGATGACTGAGTTATATTTTGGTTAGGGACTGGAAAGATTTGCACTGTGTCTAAATCAGGTGGGTTTTAGGGTTGACGATTTTATCATATTTTGGTTAGGGACTGGAAAGATTTGCATTGTGTTCAAATCTGGTTGGTTTTTGGGTTGATGACTGAGTTATATTTTAGTCGGGGATTGGCAGGATTTGCACTGTGCTAAAATCTGGTGGGTTTTTGAGTTGATGACTGAGTTATATTTTGATTAGGGACTGGAAAGATTTGCACTGTGTTCAAATCTGGTTGGTTTTTGGGTTGATGACTGAGTTATATTTAAGTCGGGAATTGGCAGGATTTGCACTGTGCTAAAATCTGGTTGGTTTTTGCATTGATGACTCAGTTATATTTTGGTTAGGGACTGGAAAGATTTGCACTGTGTCTAAATCTGGTGGGTTTTAGGATTGACGATTTAATTATATTTTGGTTTGGGACTGAAAAGATTTGCACTGTGTTCAAATCTGGTTTGTTTTTTGGTTGATGGCTGAATTATATTTTAGTCGGGGATTGGCAGGATTTCCACTGTGCTAAAATCTGGTGGGTTTTTGGGTTGATGACTGCGTTATATTTTGGTCGGGGACTGGCAGGATTTGCACAGTGATAAAATCTGATGGGTTTTTGGGTTGATGACTGAGTTATATTTTAGTCGGGAATTGGCGGGATTTGCACTGTGCTAAAATCTGGTTGGTTTTTGAATTGATGACTGAGTTATATTTTGGTTAGGGACTGGAAAGGTTTGCACTGTGTTCAAATCTGGTGAGTTTTAGGGTTAACGATTTAATTATATTTTGGTTAGGGAATGGAAAGATTTGCACTGTGTTCAAATCATGTGGGTTTTTGGGTTTATTACTTAGTTATATTTTGGTCGGGGATTGGCAGGATTTGCACTGTGCTCAATTATGGTGAATTTTGGTTGATGACTGAGTTATATTTTGGTTAGGGACTGGACAGATTTGCACTGTGCGAAAATCGGGTGGGTTTTTGTATTGATGACTGAGATTTATTTTGGTCGTGGACTTGCAGGATTTGCACAGTGCTCAAACCTAGTGGGTTTTTGGGTTCATGACTGAGTTATATTTTAATCGTAGAACTTCATACCATAACTTTACTGACACATACTTACAATACATACAATAACTACGTACGCAACAACTCCACAGGGCCCCTGCAAAGCACTAATAAACAAATCTGTACCGAAAAAACAAATCCAGATTTCATTTTGGGAATCACCCATTAGTCACAATTTCTCTTAAAACAATTGGTCACACTTTCTCTTCAGGTCGTACCATAGTTCATAGCAGATGGGTATTTAGCTAATGGGATCGAGCTTCATGATAATCTTCGACACTTATGTTGAAGACGAACATAGCGCTGATTTTGATCTTAATTATGATGACTTCAGTATGCGTTTCTCAGAACTATGACCATCAGAGCAACCGATGTGCTTTTCTAAGCAGATGTGGTGAAAACAGACGTGCTGGGCAGTTCGGATCATCATGTGTTCGTGAATTCAAGGTAAGATTTTCCACATTTTATATGGGCGCAAATCATGGTGGTTAAGATAGTCGTCATTTGTTTTTTCTCTCTTCGCTGACTAAAGACACCAGCCAATCACATATATTCTTCAGGTGCAAGGTTCGTCCTGCTGGTAGCTTACTCTGTCTCGAGATTGTCGCAGTAAACAAACATCGAAGCTAATATTCAAAACATTCTCAAAATATGGGAAACAGCATCCTCTTTTACCACTGAAGTATATCACAAAAAATGTCATTGAGCTGTATAGCCGCTGAGTTCAGAAAATGATAGTTTGCAACGAATCATTCGTTTGAAAAATGATATAAATTACACCAGTTGCTTGCATGGTTGCATCGTCCATGACATATCCCATTATGCGAGATTTGACAGTACGGTAGGTTTGAAATAGATTGGAATGTACCGTAGGTATGAGCTAAAAGAATTGATCCACTCACTAATGGAGCTGCCATCATGACTCAGGAAGGATCCAGTGCAAGATCAAAGTCAACATTAGTGACGTGTCTGTCTAGTACATACTCCATCTCATCAATCAAACCCTCTTGGGGTAAGCGTGTGAAACCAAATTAGTTCCGAGAGTTGGGTTTTGAATGGAAGATGACGGAACGAAACAGATAATGAACCACATTGGAAATTCTGATGGTCATCGAAACACCACCGCAACAAATAGTTCAATCATCGTTCGAATCGGGGATGGGGCTTCGGGCATCATATCCCTGCACGGTGGAGGTGGATTATTTGATTTTAATACAGTATGCTTTTAAAAGATATTTTCCCTAGCATTACCTCGCGGATCAAAGAGTCGGGTTGCAAATTTAATGGTATATATATACTGAGTGAACGATGTACGACGTGGTTTCTTTCGCAATTTACCCTTTCCGACCAATGAGAAGGATAGGAGCAAGCCAATTGGCTCCAATTTGATAAGATCCTTGGTAAAATTTGGAGTTAGATTGTGAGGCAACATGAAACGACAGTCATCATCAATACAAGACGCGGGTCGCATCAAACCAGTTCATTGTCCCGACGCAGCTGTTTCGTCTTCGACCACTACATAGTGTTCGATTTGGTAGGCATAACGTCGCAGCAAGGGAGCAAGAGCCGAATCTTTGACACCGTGCACGCCGTCCTCTTTTTGAAGCCCCGCCTCGATTTCCTCGGCAAAGGCGGTTAGATTCTGTACCATCATGTTTTTTTGTGTATCGGTGTAAGCTGGAATGTAGTCTCCTATGATTTGTTGCTCACGCTCCCATTCTTGCTTCGCAATGCGGTACCAAAGGCATTCGTAGTCATTTTTCGACTTGGTCGTTTCAAAGAAGCCACGCTCCGAATTCGATAGGCCTTCTTCCGTGCCACTCAATAAATTGGAAAGTTGTTCCACTATCGCAGCTCCTTTTGCCGGGTCACTCCCGACAATGTCCTCGAAGGGGACGTATAATTGAGTTCGGTAATAGGACGACTCATCTCCATTTGCACTATTCGTGCCTCTCCAATGACGGATAATGTCCATCCAAGATATGAACGTTGACTCGAGAAACTGATCCCGCATTACTCTCCAACTCTCAACATCACCTTGTTTCGTTCCCGAATGATAAGCAATGTGTTTATTGGTGAAAAGTTCGGGAATCGCAGTAGCGGGATTCCTGATTGGCATAATAATCTCGGGACGGAATACTTCGGTTTGCGTTTGGGGGCTTACATCTACGGCCGGGTGGTTGTTCAGGCATCCAATAGTTTCGCTGACCCCAACGCAGCGCCTCAAAGCATTTTTCATCGACATGTGATAGTCTTTCACGGGCTTTCCGTACGCTTTCGAGGTCCCCTCGTTGATTTCGCCAAGAAATAGCCCTTCGATAAGCTGCACGATCAACTGTCCTTTTCTGGTGGGATTGGATCCCCCACTCCCCGCAAAAGATGGAAGCCAAAATAAAGATCTCCATTCTTCTTTCTTCGTCCTCGGTGGATTCGCTGGTTTCCAATCCAGCTGGCAGTTCTCCAATCGTGGTATGATAGGAAAGGCGGGAAGAGTCGGGGTCGACAGAACAGCTGTGGCAGATGACGATGACGATGACGATGACGACAATGACGACGAAACAGCCTTGGAATCAACGAGAAACGGAAATAATTCGTATTCCTGATGTGCAGCGTCTTTGTTGCTCTTGCTTCTGATGCTTCCACTCAATCTGTCGGCACTCGGTGACACTTGTGAATGCCCAATGTACAACGTTAGAAACGCTGTCAATACGCCAGCCCCCAGCGCTGTTGCTATTTTACGGTACAATATTGCATTTTGAGATCTTTCTTTTTCAGCCTTGTCGTCAAGATGACCATCACGAAGAACAACTGCACCGCTGCTGTTGTTTCCGGTGTTTGAAGCGTTCTTCACGGTTGCTATTTGTCGTTGTATCGCCGTCATGATTTCCATTCTCGTTGTTATGAAGAAACAGCCTTTGGTTTACGTCTTGCTCTGGCGACGGTTGGAGAGTGACTGTCCATCAGCTGGACAAAACTACTACTGTATCACATTTCTTCAGGATACGTACCGGTATCACCATTGAGTGTTCGAAGATACCGTAAGTCTTACTCACAGCATCACACATTTCACATTCGTTCGACATTCGGCCGGCCTTCCGAAGACATTTTCTTGCTTTTTTCATTGACAAAAGAAGCACCTGATCGTTGAATTATGACTTGTGCTATGCTTTATGACTGTTTCGAGGGGGAAAAATGATGACGCATCCCATAAAATACTTCGAGGTAAATACCGATACTCGTTCCGTACGTACGGTACGTACGATACGGTAAGTACTTGTACAAGAAATTCTTGATTGATTTGCTTCCAAAACTGACTGCAAGCTGACGAGATCCAAAGGCTTGGAAGATCAGCAACAGCTACAGTACTTCATACTCCGTAAATACCGGTACTACTTATACAAAGTACTAAGCACAAAAAATAATACTTCGTAAGAGATTATTATTAGTATGTCAGAGCAGTGTCGGACTCGTCCTCTCTTAGCGAAATGCGCATGATTTAACCGTAGTAACGGTCGCAATCTCTGACATACTAAGATAACAACTTTACACTAAAACCAACCAATCAAATTCAACCAAATTCAAACATGTCCGAACCATGTGCGCGACCAAGTGACCAAGCCGGACCCTCCGGTACCCAAATTCTTCAGCCAATCAGCTTTAATGTGGTGTCACTTTGGGCAGGGCCCGGGCCTGGAATGCCCTCTCACCAAAGGAACACAACAAACACAACAAACACATACACTTCGATTCCAACAGACAAACATAACGACACAAAAAAAACACAAAAACAACAAAAATGAGATGACACGACGAAACACAAAAACAACCAAACCGCTTACGATATCTACCCAAAATAACACCAGCACTATCCTCAACAAAACAATACCCTTCATCTCTAGCAAGCAAAATGTCTTACACAAGTGGCCTATTTGCAAGAGCAGAACGACACGTCCAACAGGATGACCTTGATGGCATTCCAGTGAATACACAAATTGCCTATGGTCACAAAGGGGCAGAGTTCCTCCAGTATTGCACTACCATGTATGGCTACCTGGATTATCTGCAAACAGTAACTGAAGAGAAGGTATTTGGCTTCCTTTTCTATCAGGCCTATCAATCCCGATGGAGAATAGGTCGGAAGATGAAGCAAGAAGAGGGAACACGGCTGATAGTAGAAAGAATATTTGATGCCAACGACTATGTGATGGTGATGGCAAAGTACAACAGCAATAAGCATAATTGAAAGGAGTCCCTTGTGGAGGAGCTGGAGGACCCTGTAGGTTGGGATACAGTGAATCAATACTTGTGTTCCATCCTCAAAATACTGAGGCATCAGAGGAGTCAAAACGCAAGCAATCTCACAAAGGAACACATCCGATCTGAAAGAGTCACCCAACTGCTGCGAGTTGTTCAAGTCTGAAAGAAGAAGATAAAAAAATGAGATTCGATGAGAAGATAGATCATGCATAACATTGTCACCATACATGAATGTGCAAAATATTGAGCCGATAGAGGATTTCTTGTTCTCTAAGAATCAGTACAAACCAAGTTATCATGTGGCAGCCTTGAGAGACAGATTCTGTTTCCTCATGACACATGAAGGGGTTCTCCGGGGCGAGTCCTTATTCAAATGTGAGCTGTCTGACCTGTGCAACCGTATCAAATACGATGAAGGCACACACGCCTGCCAGATCCTAATTATGCAAATAATAACAGGCAAAACGAATGGTCAGAAAACTTTATATGGACGCGTTACGAGACATCAAAATGTTAACATGTGTCCAATTGGTGCGTTGGGCCTCTATTTGATGGCACGATTCCATTCAACGGCTGAGCTTGCTCGCTATGACTTTGCAACGAATCCCACTTGGTTCAACGTCAAATTACTCACGGATTGTAATAACACAGGGAACTATCAACAGTCGATCACCGATCAAGCCTATGCAAGTACAATGAAATAAGCTTGCAACGCCTTGGGGATCACTTCAAAGCATTTTGTTCACTTTGGCAGTGGTACAGGTGCAGTTGCATGTGAAATGCAAGAGGTTGATCCCCAATACATCAAAATGATTGGCAATTGGAACCTTGACATCAGAGAGGACCGATATTCTTCCAAACTCCCTTTGAAGGCTATGAGGGCATTGGCTGGGCATTCACAAGATAAAGGGGGATTCTTCTTGCCAAGATGTAGTCTCGATCCACCTCCGGAGCTTCGGCGTCAAGTCTTCCCCTTCCTTGACAAGGCAATGAACACCATCAATAGCACCCCAAAGCCCACTGCTCAAGCTTTCTTTGAGCTCCTCCTCAATTTACAATGTGTCCTACTGCAGGATGCGGCCATCTTGCTCCACCAAGGTAGAAAGAACCGCCTCTTTTTGTTGCCTGTTTTCGCAACTACTGCGTTCCACGCTTATCAAGCAGCTCTCATGGAGAAGGTCAGCGTCAAAGTGGGAATGGGAGCTACTACCTCAATCAAAAGAAGTATTGATGTTGCCCTTCCGGGGGTTTGGGACTGGCTTCAAAACCTTCATTCAGAAGTCCATAATGCTTCACAGGACATTCAGCGGATACAGGCTTCAGCTACCACCTTCAGACAACAACAAGGTGTTGTCAACAACCAACTCCACCACTTCCTGCAGCACATGCATTTGTTTCAACTGCCAGCGCCACCAACAGAAGCAACAACCGACACACCAGATGACAATCCTCCAGAAACAAGAAAGAAGTACTTGTTGTTTTGTACCCATAAGTCGGTTTCATCAATGTGGAATGAGTGGTTTGGACTTGGGGACTTCAATGACATTGACTTCCCTGGGGGGATCAAAGACCTTGAAAAGATCGGCAGCCGATGGAGAAAGTATTACAACACAGCCAATCAGAAGCATTTCTCCTGCCTCAAGTGCATTGTTGATTATGTGAAGGGTAGAGTTGTTGCTGGCAAATCCTTAGAGGCCATACTGGAAGAAGTCGGCAACTTAATGAAGACAAAGGCAAAGACCCTTTCAACACTCCACACCCATCTTCGAAAGACCAAGTCCTTTCAACTTCCCACCACCAACCAATTGCCAATCGATTCGTGGCCCATCCCCAAAGCATCAAAAACTTTGCAAGCAGTTTGACTTGTAGATTGTTGATTGGTTTCCCATTGTCGATTGGAGAGTTGATTGGAGAGTTGATTGAAGAGTCGATTGAAGAGTCGATTGGATTGGTGGAGAGAGGAGAGGAGTCAATTCGATTGGAGAGGAGGAGAGGAGAGCCAATTTGATTGGAGAGGAAGAGAGGAGAGCCAATTCAATTGTTGGAGACGAGTCGATTCAATTGGAGAGGAGGAGAGGAGAGCCAATTTGATTGGAGAGGAGGAGAGCCGATTCGATTGTTGGAGACGAGCCGATTCGATTGAAGAGGAGCGGATCGGAGAGGAGAGGAGAACCGCTGGTGATTGGTGGAGAGGAGAGCGAGTCGATTGTTGATTGGAGAGGAGAGCAAGTCGATTGTTGATTGGAGAGGAGATGAGCGAGTGGATTGTTGATTGTTCACACAAATCCCATGGTCGATTTCATCCGACAATTCAAGAATGATTATTTTGCTTAGCATCAGTTTAGTCGATTTGGTGGAGGAAGAACAATCCCATGGTCAATTCCATTCTGAGATTATTCAGCTTAGTGAAGTTTACAGCAGAGCCAAAAAAGATGCAGAGTTTAGTTCCAAATTTGAAATTATGAGCACTTTGTTGCAAAAGTAGAAATTATGAAGTGGAATCACTTGTTATCTATTAATATCGCGTGTTACATAGTGGAATCACGTGCAAATTGCAAACTGCAATTAGAGTTTCTTCCTTTTGCAAATCACTCCAAGCAATCGTAACACGTTGTGCTTAGTTGAATATCAAAAAACAGAAATCATCTTAGAAAAAGTTTTGGGATTTACCTCGGCCGGCGAGTTAAGTCCCAGCGGGTAGGGCTGTCTTAATTTATGTTTGATCTTCAATTCCTCATATTCATATAAAAAACTGGAGTGGTGATCACTCGTCGGGTTTGGGTTCGGGTTTGGTCCATTGGATAGAAGAGGTGTGGGACTAAAATAAGTGCCCAGTACAAAACCTACGCTGACAGGATTAATAGTAACTTAAGTTATTGTTAAATTTGGGTATTAATAACTCAGCTATTTTATAGTACTTTCTAAAACCGCGCGCGCGCAGGTCTGTCAGAGGACAGTCTGACAACTGATCGATTCTGGTAAAAATAATAATAATAAGAGATTATTATTAGTACCGTATGTCAGAGCAGTGTCCGACACCCCTCTTCGCGAAATGTGCATGATTTGACCGTAACGGTCAAAATCTCTGATACACTAACAAGATAACCACTTTACAGTAAAACCAACCAATCAAATTCAACCATTTACAATGTATGCGCATGCGCGCACGATGTGGGTTTGGTTCGATGTTGGATTGGATCGAACCAATGAAATTCAACCATATTGGTATAAAGAAACCCGGATATACGGCCCTACAAGTGATGGTAGTACAAAACCTACAGTGGTACACAACCTATGTAGCATATACGGTAGTACAAAATCTATGTAGAAGCTACAAAAAAGAAACCCGGACATATGACCCTACGAGTGATGGTAGTACAAAACCTATGATAGTACACAACCTATGTAGAAACTACGAGCACAAAACCCGGATATACAGCCCTACGAGTGATGGTAGTACAAAGCCTACTGTAGTACAAAAACTTGGTAGAAACTACTGTGGTACAAAACCTACGCTGACAACTATGTAAGAAAGGAACCCAGATATACAGAACAGGACATACAAAACCTGGATATATGCTTGAAACCCGGATGTATGGTACAAACCCTACGCTGACAGGATCAATAATAACTAGGGTTATTATTAATTTTTAGTATATCAACTCGGTTAGTATTTTATAGGTACTTTCTTAAACCGCGCACACGCAGGTCTGTCAGAGAGTCTGACAAGTGACGGATTCTGGTAAAAATAGAGAGAGAGATTATACCGTACTATTATTTTCCTTCTGAATCCGATCCGTTGAGAGTCTGATTCAAAGGCTTCTGAAGAACAGCAACGCTGAGTTAGTGTGTTAGTAGACAAACGATTGTACTCTACGCGTGACAATTGTGATTGGATACTTTCGGCAACGGATAATCGGACTACAGGCAAGACTATGGAAACGCCGGATCTCTTCTTACTGTGAACTTATTCAGATACAGCGAGACAGACCTTAGTAATGTAGATTACAGGTAGTTGGTAGCAACTAGTAGTGTGAATTTTGGGATATAAATCAGTTGAATGTTAAAAGTATGAGATAAAGTGAAATCTTGCTGAAATGCAAGATATCTCTTTTATTGAGATGAATACGTTGCAACTGCTGTTGCGTAATGATGAGGTTACTCGCTGATTATTTCCGTACATGCATTGGTCGTTGACCGTATATATCTGTGTGTGTGTATATATATATTGTGTGTGAGAATCACACGTCAACGGTTTTCTTCTCTTGTTCCGTTAGGAAGACTCCATGATATGTTTACCATTAAGATCAGGAATTGCTCCCGTAGCTCGTGTGATACTTTATGAAATCAGAGTTTGCTCACCAAAGAACAATGGCAATATTATAAAACAGAGATTGCTCACCGTCAATGCGCAATGGGAATCGATGCTCCGTGGGAATCAATATGCTGTGGGAATCGATTACTTTGGTTGATACGGGACTCATTGATTTGTACGAATAGAATAACTACCGTCGTGTAGCTTTGGTACTTCTGGACACGAAAGGAATTTAATACGTACCGTATGGTACTAGATCAGCAGAGAAAAGTCAGACTGCAGCAGTCTTAATTAGTTGCGCAGCTTCTTAACCGTAACAGTAATTTTCTCTGACTTCTTGTTGATAGAATAAGAACCACTGACATCAGCAATTCCAACTAATGAGATGAACCACATAATATTAGTTTTGCGAACATGTGACACGAACATGTGACATTGCCAGGCCCTCCAATACGCTAATGCTTCTTCATCCAATCAGCTTTAAGAAGGGTGACTAGGCAGGGCGCGTGGGCCCCAGGGCGCCCTCACAAACACAACAAACACATACACTTTGATTCCAACAAACAACAAACATCAACACGCAAAAAACACAAAAACAACGAATGCCACAACAACAAGATGACAACAAGCACACTTACAATACCTACCAAAAATACCCACCATCACCCTCAACAAAACACCCCCCTCGGTCTCCCAGCAAGCAAAATGTCTTACACAAGTGGTGGTCAATTTGTCACCAAAGCAGCACGGCAAGTCCAACAGGACGGCAATGATGATATTCCAATCAATACTCAACTTGCCTACGGTCAAAAAGGGGAGAATTCCTTCCATATTGCACCAGCAAAATTTCTTCCTGTGGTTACTCTACTCAAATAGTAACTGAAGAAAAGGTCTTTGACTTTCTTTTCTATCAGGTGTATCATACGTGAAGGACAAGAGGCCACCGTAAGAAGCAACAAGAATCACAAACACAAATTTTTGAAGTTCACGACTACCACACCATGATGGCAAAATGCAACAGCAATCATGGCGCTGCTTGTGAACGGATGCTGGAGACAGACCCTGTAGGTTATGATACTGTGAATCAGTACTATTGTTCCATCCTCTACAACTTCGCGTCTCGCAATGTTGTCCGACGTTCCGAATTTCCAGTACTCAAAACACGTAGGATTCTACACAGAATTCCTTTATAATATCTTCTCCTCTTCCCTCTGTTTCTACCAACACCAGGCCCCATCTCTACCTTCTAAGACCTGCTCCTTCTGTTCTGGCTATCAGTTTGTTCGATTGTTGCCTCCTTTGGGTGCTTTGTTTGATCTACGGTCCTTACGGTGTCGCCGGTCGGCGCTCCCGGTCACAACACATAATTTTCTACGCTGGATCCAGTACAGTTTCTACGTAGCAGCCGCGGCTCTGAAACGCTCCGACACTCATCAAATCGCTTGCACCCTTTACTAGTACGTGTACAGCCGCTCCATCACTCGAATTTCATTGCCTTGATTGCTCCCCCCGCTGCGCTTCTGCTTGATCGCTTCCCTTCTGCTTGCTCGCTTCCCACTGATCCATTACATCGCTTGACGGTCGCCGCCCGCCGACACGTCACTCCATCGATCGAATCTCTGCCAACCAAATTAGCGGCAGCGGACATCTTGCTCCTCTCTCGACCTTCCCCCCGCTGCGCTTCTGCTTGCTCGCTTCCCTTCTGCTTGCTCGCTTCCCACTGCTCTATTACATCGCTTGACGGTCGCCGCCCGCCGACACGTCACTCCATCGATCGAATCTCTGCCAACCAAATTAGCGACAGCGGACATCTTGCTCCTCTCTCGACCCTCCCTCTGCCGCAGCATGCCTACCCCCACCACTCCCACTGTGGGCCGATCTTCTGCTTCCCCCAAGAAAAGACTCCAGTCTACGCCCTCTCTATCTTCTTCGTCGGCCCGCTCCTCTGCATCTGGCTCTCGCTACCCCAAGCGCGCCCATCTGAAGAAGTCCTCCCCCCCTACCCCTGCTTCTACCCAGGCCACTCCTTCTTCTTCCTCTCTTCGCCCCCGGAAAGATGCATCTCTGTCTGCTTGTTCCTCTTCCTCCGCCAGCCAATCCTCTGTTACCTCCATGTCCGTTTCTTCCTCTGATTCCTCTGTGGCCTCCTCTCCTCAGTCTGTTCAGAAGCCTGCTCCTCCTCAGGATTCTAAGAAGCCCGCCCTTAAGTCTCCCCCCCTTCAGCCTCCCGCTCTCAAGCAGCTTGTCCTTACTCCCCCAGCTCTTCAGCAGCCAGCACCATCTGCCGCGCGTCCCGCCCCTGCTACAGCTCTTAAACAGTCTCTCCTCCAGCCGTCCCCCTCCTTGACTCCCTCCCCCAGCTTGGATCGTCAAGCACTTCGTCAACAGGCTCTGGCCGCTGCCAATCAGGCCCACTCTGCTTCCTTCCTGTGGCGTTTCTATGGTGATGGCCGTTTCCCTACCCCATCTTTCATCCACCGCCTCCGGAAGTCTCCAGCGCAGACCCGGGTTTGGAATCCCTCTCCCAGTCCTACCCACTTCTTCAGCAAGAAGGATGGCAGTGACAAGAAATCCATCCATGATGTGTGCCGTCTATCAGTTGCCCCGGTGTATGCCCTGGTCCATCCCGCTGATTCCGATTGGAGGACTGCTACTGTGGAATCTCTGGTCTCCCTGGCTTCGGCTTGCTTCCAAGGCTCTGCTGCGTGGACCAAATCCCCGCCCGGCCAAGCCCTTCGGAAATGTCTCATTGGCCTTGCTAAAATGTCTCCCGAATGCTTTGATGCCCTGTACTGTGAAGGCAACCTTCTGCCTAGCACTGAAGGGTTGGTGTGGCTGTCTGCCAACCGGGTTCTCGGCTCTCATTGGTTTTTCAAGACTAAGCCCCCTGCCCCTGCTCCGTCAGCTTCCTCTGCATCTTCCACCCCGGCACCGGGTTCTCGGTCTGTCTCCTTTTTTCCTTCTGTTGGAGCTGCTTCTGTACTTTCTTCTTCTGTCGGCCACTTTCTTCAACGGCGTGGGGTTTGTTCCAGTGATTCCAGGGCTCCGGTTGATGTCACTGAAGGTACCAAATGCTCCTACAGCTCCTACTTCACTCTGTCTCTCCCTCGGCTGATGTCACCCCGCCCTAGTGATTTGTACGACGAAATGCTGGCGTCCCTGACTGATGCCCTTAGCTTGCTCTGGTCGGCGGATCGGAAGCTGGTCCTCTATGTCTTCCCTTCCCGCGCCAGCATTAACCCCAAGGCTAAGCCTGTTCCCAAACTCTGGTCTACCCTGCCTGACAGGCGCACTCTTGAGCTCTACGTTGCTTCCCTCTGGCTTCGGGTCCGCGCAGCACCCCACCTTCGGTTCTATATTGGACACAGTGTCCCGGTGGATGCTCTCTTGTCTGACACTCTCCTTCAGCGCCTCCAGGACCGTGAAATGGACTTCAAGTACGATCATATTCAAGCCTCCACTACTGTCACCTGTGGTTTCCTGCTCGGTTCCTATATGCAGAGTTTTGATCTTAATCATTACAATGCCCTGCTCCAGACCCATCGTCGGTTTCAAGCCTTCCCTATCGCTGTCATCCGGAAGAACATTCGGCTCGACAATTCACGAACCCCTGACCCCTCTCCTGTCCCAGCCGCTCACATCTTGTGTGATTCTACCAAGCGTTCCCAGACTGTCAAGCTACTGAAGGCTCAGTTCAATCGCTGCTCTGCGTCTGATATAGCCTCCCTTCCTGATGGTAAATTCTACAAGTTCATTGAGACTGCTACCAATCCCTCTGACCGATGCCTTTCCCCTTCCAAGCTGAAGACCCTTCGTCAAGCTAAGCACCGGCAAGCCAAGTTCATCCAGACCCATGAAACTGCTTCTGTTCTCGGTGTGGTTGACCTGGATCTTCCTGTGGATTTGGGTCAGGGACTGGGTGCTACCACCTTGCGACGTGTTCTTCTGGGCATCCGTACTAGGGACAACTGGTCATGGCCATTGTTTCTCTCTGTTGACACCAGCTCCTACCGTGGTGAAATCCTGGCCCTGTACAACACTACTACCTCAGCTGAAGCCCAAGCCATGCTGTCCTTTCTTCCTATCTTCCTGGAGGCCCGGTATGGCTCTTGTGTTCGCCAATGGTTCTCTACTGAGTGTCTCACTGAGTTGGAGGACTTTCATTGGGATCCCACTGAAGGACGGGTTGTTGAAAAGGCCCCTGCACCGGACCAGGACCCGGAGGATGCTTTGCCCTTCTTTGGTCGTGGTGACGTCTGCGATTGGGAACTCGTGGATGACGACCTGTCCATCGACTCCACTTCCAACGCTGTTACTTTTGACCTGGATATGCACTTCTCTTTTCAGATACGTGAGGACAGCGCTGGGTGTGGCTTTGATGATGGCCAGTCCATGTCTACTCTTGCAACCGGCACTTCCAACATCACTTCTGTTCTAGCTGCCCCTCCACCTGCTGCCCCTCTTGAAGGCGTTGCCTTGGCTGACATTGTGTCCCCCGCTAGCACACTCCCCACCGCCCTCAACTCTCCTCTCCGCTCTGGTTTCACCTCCATAGCTTTTTCTCCCGGCACTGACGCCAGTATCAGCGAGCTGAGCCATACCAATGCCTCAACCAGCTCTGCACCGGCTTCTCTCCTATCCGTGCGACAGACACGGTATTCCTCTGACCATGGTTAGGAATCCTTTCTTCTGGCCTGGTGGAATGCCTACTTCTCCAAATTCCACCTCTGCATCCCTCAGTCAACCTTCCTCTCCTTCCGCTCCTCCTGCTTCCCGCCTTGTCTACCCCACCGTGTCTCTCCTATCCCTCCATCAGGTGTTAATGCCTTTGGTTTGCTTTCCAGTGCTTCCCCCAGGATTGCCTCCAGTGCTCCACCTAGGGCTGCATCAACTGGTGCTCCATGTGGTTCACCCGGATATGTACCCAGGGCTCCTCCCAGCGCTGCACCTGGCGCCAGCCCAAGTGCTTCCTCCTGCCATGCATTTGGCTTGCTTTCCAGTGCTTCACCTAGGGTTGCCTTCAGTGTTCCACCTAGTGCTGCACCCATTGTTGCTCGCAGTGTTTCCCCCTGATATGCACCCAGTGTTTCTCCCAGCGCTGCACCAGGCGCCACTCCCAGTGCTTCCTCCTGCCATGCATCTGACTTGCTTTCCAGTGCTCCCCCCCGTATTGGTTCCAGTGCTCTACCTAGTGCTGCATCAACTGGTGCTCCCAGTGTTTCATCCTGATATGCACCCCGTGCTTCTCCCAGCGCTGAGCCAGGCGCCACTCTCAGTGCTTCCTCCTGCCATGCATCTGACTTACTTTCCAGTGCTTCATCTAGGGTCGCCTTCAGTGTTCCACCTAGTGCTGCATCAACGGGTGCTCCCAGTGTTTCACCCTGATATGCATCCAGTGTTCCTCCCAGCGCTGCACCAGGCGCCACTCCCAGTGCTTCCTCCTGCCATGCATCTGCCTCAGTTGATGCAGATGTTTCACCCTGCTCTGCCGCCAGTGTTACTCCCAGAACTGCACCAGGCGCCACTCCCAGTGCTTCCTCCTGCCTTGCATCTGTCTTGCTTTCCAGTGCCTCCCCCAGGATTGCCTCCAGTGCTCCACCTAGTGCTGCATCAACTGGTGCTCCCAGTGTTTCACCCTGCTCGGCTGACAGTGTTACTCCGAGAACTGCACCAGGCGCCACTCCCATTGCTTTCTCCTGCCATGCATTTGCCTTGCTTTCCCGTGCTTCCCTCAGGATTGCCTCCAGTGCTCCACCTAGTGCTGCATCAACTGGTGCTCCCAGTGTTTCACCCTGATATGCACCCAGCGTCCCTCCCAGCGCTGCGCCAGGCGCCACTCCCCGTGCTTCCTGCTGCCATGCATTTGGCTAGCTTTCCAGTGCTTCCCCCAGGATTGCCTCCAGTGCTCCACCTCGTGCTGCATCAACTGGTGCTCCCAGTGTTTCACCCTGCTCGGCTGACAGTGTTACTCCGAGAACTGCACCAAGTGCCACTCCCAGTGCTTCCTCCTGCAATGCGTTTGGCTTGCTTTCCAGTGCTTCCCCCAGGATTGCCTCCAGTGCTCCACCTAGCGCTGCCTCAACTGGTGCTCCCAGTGTTCCACCCTGATATGCACCCAGTGCTCTGCCCAGCGCTGCGCCAGGCGCCACTCCCAGTGCTTCCTCCTGCCATGCATTTGACTTGCTTTCCAGTGCTTCATCTAGGGTCGCCTTCCGTGCTCCCCCTCGCGCTGCCTCAACTGGTGCTCCCAGTGTTTCACCCTGCTATGCACCCAGTGTTTCTCCCAGCGCTGCACCAGGCGCCACTCCCAGTGCTTCCTCCTGCCATGCATTTGACTTGCTTTCCAGTGCTCCCCCCCGTATTGGTTCCAGTGCTCTACCTAGTGCTGCATCAACTGGCGCTCCCAGTGTTTCATCCTGATATGCACCACGTGCTTCTCCCAGCGCTGAGCCAGGCGCCACTCTCAGTGCTTCCTCCTGCCATGCATCTGACTTACTCTCCAGTGCTTCATCTAGGGTCGCCTTCCGTGTTCCACCTAGTGCTGCATCAACTGGTGCTCCCAGTGTTTCACCCTGCTCTGCCGACAGTGTTACTTCCAGAACTGCACCAGGCGCCACTCCCAGTGCTTCCTCCTGCCATGCATCTGCCTTGCTTTCCAGTGCTTCCCTCAGGATTGCCTCCAGTGCTCCACCTAGCGCTGCCTCAACTGGTGCTCCCAGTTTTTCACCCTGCTCTGCCAACAGTGTTTCTCCCAGCGCTGCACCAGGCGCCCTTCCCAGTGCTTCCTCCTGCCATGCATTTGACTTGCTTTCAAGTGCTTCATCTAGGGTCGCCTTCCGTGCTCCCCCTCGCGCTGCCTCAACTGGTGCTCCCAGTGTTTCCCCCTGCTATGCACCCAGTGTTTCTCCCAGCGCTGCACCAGGCGCCACTCCCAGTGCTTCCTCCTGTCATGCATCTGCCTTGCTTTCCAGTGCTTCATCTAGGGCCGCCTTCAGTGCTCCACCTAGCGCTGCATCCACTGGTGCTCCCAGCGTTTCACCCTGATATGCACCCAGCGTTCCTCCCAGGGCTGCACCAGGCGCCATTCCCAGTGTTTCCTCCTGCCATGCATTTGACTTGCGTTCCAGTGCTTCATCTAGGGTCGCCTTCAGTGTTTCACCTAGTGCTGCATCAACTGGTGCTCCCAATGTTTCACCCTACTCTGCCGACAGTGTTACTCCCAGAACTGCATCAGGCACCACTCCCAGTGCTTCCACCTGCCATGCATCTGACTTGCTTTCCAGTGCTTCCCCCAGGATTGCCTCCAGTGCTCCGCCTAGTGTTGCATCAACCGGTGCTCCCAATGTTTCACCCTGCTCTGCCGACAGTGCTCCTCCCAGAACTGCACCAGGCGCCACTCCCAGTGCATCCTTCTGCCATGCATTTGACTTGCTTTCCAGTGCTTCCCTCAGGATCGCCTCCAGTGCTCCACCTAGTGCTGCATCACCTGGTGCTCCCAGTGTTTCCCCCTGCTCTGCCGACAGTGTTACTCCCAGAACTGCACCAGGCGCCACTCCCAGTGCTTCCTCCTGCCATGCATCTGACTTGCTTTCCAGTGCTCCCCCCAGGATTGCTTCCAGTGCTCTACCTAGTGCTGCATCAACTGGTGCTCCCAGTGTTTCATCCTGATATGCACCCCGTGCTTCTCCCAGCGCTGAGCCAGGCGCCACTCCCAGTGCTTCCTCCTGCCATGCATCTGACTTACTTTCCAGTGCTTCATCTAGGGTTGCCTTCAGTGTTCCACCTAGTGCTGCATCAACGGGTGCTCCCAGTGTTTCACCCTGATATGCATCCAGTGTTCCTCCCAGCGCTGCACCAGGCGCCACTCCCAGTGCTTCCTCCTGCCATGCATCTGCCTTGCTTTCCAGTGCCTCCCCCAGGATTGCCTCCAGTGCTCCACCTAGTGTTGCATCAACTGGTGCTCCCAATGTTTCACCCTGCTCTGCGGACAGTGCTACTCCCAGAACTGCACCAGGCGCCACTCCCAGTGCTTCCTCCTGCCATGCATCTGACTTGCTTTCCAGTGCCTCCCCCAGGATTGCCTCCAGTGCTCCACCTAGCGCTGCCTCAACTGGTGCTCCCAGTGTTTCACCCTGCTCTGCCAACAGTGTTTCTCCCAGCGCTGCACCAGGCGCCCCTCCCAGTGCTTCCTCCTGCCATGCATCTGACCTGCTTCCCAGTGCTTCCCCCAGGATTGCCTCCAGTGCTCCACCTAGCGCTGCCTCAACTGGTGCTCCCAGTTTTTCACCCTGCTCTGCCGACAGTGTTACTCCCAGAACTGCACCAGGCGCCACTCCCAGTGCTTCCTCCTGCCATGCATTTGACTTGCGTTCCAGTGCTTCATCTAGGGCAGCCTTCAGTGTTCCACCTAGTGCTGCATCACCTGGTGCTCCAAATGTTTCATCCTGCTCTGCCGACAGTGCTACTCCCAGAACTGCACCAGGCGCCACTCCCAGTGCTTCCTTCTGCCATGCATTTGACTTGCTTTCCAGTGCTTCCCTTAGGATTGCCTCCAGTAATCCCCCTAGTGCTGCATCAACGGGTGCTCCCAGTGTTTCACCCTGATATGCATCCAGTGTTCCTCCCAGCGCTGCGCCAGGCGCCCCTCCCAGTGCTTCCTCCTGCCATGCATTTGACTTGCTTTCCAGTGCTTCATCTAGGGTCGCCTTCCGTGCTCCACCTAGCGCTGCCTCAACTGGTGCTCCCAGTGTTTTACCCTGCTATGCACCCAGTGTTTCTCCCAGCGCTGCACCAGGCGCCACTCCCAGTGCTTCCTCCTGCCATGCATCTGGCTCGCTTCCCAGTTCTTCACCCAGGATTGCCTCCAGTGCTCCACCTAGCGCTGCCTCACCTAGTGCTCCCAGTGTTTCACCCTGCTCTGCCAACAGTGTTACTCCCAGAACTGCACCAGGCGCCACTCCCAGTGCTTCCTCCTGCCATGCATCTGACTTGCTTTCCAGTGCTTTATCTAGGGTCGCCTTCAGTGTTCCACCTAGTGCTGCATCAACTGGTGCTCCCAGTGTTTCACCCTGATATGCACCCAGCGTCCCTCCCAGCGCTGCGCCAGGCGCCACTCCCCGTGCTTCCTGCTGCCATGCATTTGGCTAGCTTTCCAGTGCTTCCCCCAGGATTGCCTCCAGTGCTCCACCTCGTGCTGCATCAACTGGTGCTCCCAGTGTTTCACCCTGCTCGGCTGACAGTGTTACTCCGAGAACTGCACCAAGTGCCACTCCCAGTGCTTCCTCCTGCAATGCGTTTGGCTTGCTTTCCAGTGCTTCCCCCAGGATTGCCTCCAGTGCTCCACCTAGCGCTGCCTCAACTGGTGCTCCCAGTGTTCCACCCTGATATGCACCCAGTGCTCTGCCCAGCGCTGCGCCAGGCGCCACTCCCAGTGCTTCCTCCTGCCATGCATTTGACTTGCTTTCCAGTGCTGCCCCCAGGATTGCCTCCCGTGCTCTACCTCGTGCTGCATCAACTGGTGCTCCTAGTGTTTCCCCCTGATGTGCATCCGTTGTTCCTCCCAGTACTGCACCAGGCGCCACTCCCAGTGCTTCCTCCTGCCATGCATTTGGCTCGCCTCCCAGTGCTTCCCCCAGGATTGCCTCCAGTGTTCCACCTAGCGCTGCATCAACTGGCGCTCCCAGTGTTTCACCCTGATATGCACCCAGTGTTCCTCCCAGCGCTGCACCTGCTGTGGCCTTCGGTATTCCACACCTATGCCTCACACGCTTCCTCTTCCGTGCGACAGACACGGTATGCGTCGGATCATGGTTAGTATGTCTCCTTCAGGGCACTGTGGGATGCCCTCCAACTCTCATCCCCACCTGGATTCCTCCAGTCCTTCTTCCCATTCCTTGCCTTCTCTTGCTTCCCGTCGCGCCCAATCCAATCTTCATGGGGACATCCTTGTGAATAAAGATTCTGATGCTTTTGGCCATCCCTTTCCCCAGTCTCCGTCCTCAAACTCTACCCTCATCACCTTCCAAAATATTGGTCCCCAGCGGAAGTCAGCCTTCATGTCTCGTTCCCGTCACAACTCTCGGCGTGTTGCTCAAAGTAAAGCTGGGGTTGCTCTCTACGCAGAGCATTGTCTGAACGAACCCCAGCTCCCCCTTTGTGATCTCTTTCACTCTCGCATCAAACAGGCCTACCCTTCCAGCTTCACCTTCCTTGCTAGCAACCAGCATGAGGCATCCACTGGCACGTGGCGCCTCCCTGGTGGTACGGGGTTTACTATTGACCGGCTCTTTCATTCTCACAAGCTTGCTCACGGTGCTGATCCTTCGGGGCTTGGCCGGTGGACTTTTGTTTGGTTTCAGGGGAGGGCTCAAGCTACGGTGACCATCTTTTCAGCCTACTGCCCTGTAGAAAATGACAGGGACCTTGGCTCTGTTTGGAACCAACACTGTCGCTACTTCCAGGCTGAAGAGGATCTATGCTGTCCCAACCCACGCATTCTCTTTCGACGTGACCTCACAGCTGCCCTTCAGGCTTGCCTAGAGGCAGGTGACTCCGTTGTCTTAGGTATCGACCATAATTCTGATGTCCGTTCTGACGGTCTCTCCTCTGAGCTCACAGCACTCGGCTTCAAGGATGCCATCTTAACTACCCACCCTTCACGTTCCCCACCTGCCACCCACAATCGAAATACTACCAGGACTCCCATTGATGCCCTTTGGACTACTGAGCATGTTGATGTCATCCGAGCTGGTTACTGTGCTTTTGATGGTGAGCACGGCATGGCTTCTGACCATCGCTTGCTCTGGATCGAAGTGTGTAATGGCAGTATCTTGGGCAAATATCTTCCACCTCCTGTGCGATCCTCTCTTCCTCGCCTGAAATCTTCCCACCCTCACCTTCGGCAGCGCTATCTCAAGCGGGTCAAACATGCCTTTGCTACTGCTGGTGTGGTCCCCCTTCAGACTAAGCTAGAGCACCTCGTGGCACTGTATTTATCTGGTGATACCACTGTGCGCGATACTCTCATCACTACCTATGATGTCCTCCATGCTACCTCTGCCTCCATCCGGCTGTCTGTTGAACAACATCTTTGCCGGCTTCGCACCGGCATGATTCCGTGGTCCCCCAAGCTCCAGGTTTACCGTGACACCATCGATTTTTGGAGGCGGATTGTGCAGCTTCGTCAAGGTGTCTCCACCAGTCACACCAAGGTGAAGCGCCTGGCATGTAAACTTTCCTTATACAAGGGTGAACACTGTGATCTTGCCACGGCTGTCCTTCACTTGAAGCAAGCCTACAAGCAATACCGTGCTGTAAAAGCCCTGGCTCCTTCGTGGCGTGACTCCTTCAACCAAGGCTTGGTGGACGCCCTTCTTACTGAAGGCAAGCCCTACAACCAGAGCGCCTCTCAGATTCGGGCACGCATGCGCCGTGAACGGCTCCAACGGGATCTAGGGCTCGCTGCTCGCGCTATCCGTGGTCGCCTCTCAAAGCCTGCTGTTCTGAAAGCGGTTGCTGTCAGCTCCAATGGCACTGAACAAGTCTTAGAGTCTCAATCTGCCATGGTGCCAGCCATGGCTGCCTCCAATGTCTGCCGTCAACAACAATGCCTAGACACTCCCTCCATGTCTCCCTCATTCATTCAGGCCTTCGGCTACTTGGGAACTGGACCTTCCTCCGCTGATGTCCTTGCCGGCACTTACGTCCCTCCTTCAGGAACTGACCAGTACCTGACTGAATTTCTTACTTGCCTTCAAGTGCCTGCTGCTATTAAGTCTTTGGCTCCCTTTGACTATTCTGTTAGCCCTGCTGACAATGCTGCTGCCTGGAAATGCCAGAAGGAACGCACTGCTGGTGAGCCTTCTTGCCTCAGTTTTGCCCACCATAAATCTTTTGCCTTGGACACTCAGCTGAATTCCTTTGATACTCTGATGCGGACTGCTCCTCTGCTTGCTGGATTCTCGCCCTCTGCTTGGCAGGTTATCACCGACGTTGAAATTTTCAAGAAACCTGGTGAATACCGTGTTGACAAGATGAGACTTATCCAACTGATGTCTCCAGAGTTCCAGATCAACAACAAGATGATCGGTAAACGCATTCTAGCTCATGCTGAACAGGCCAAAGCGGTGGCAGTTGACCAACATGGCAGCCGGAAGCATCACAAAGCCATCAACACTTGTCTCAACAAGAAGCTCATTTGTGATGTCCTCCGCCAGAAGCGCCGCTCGGGGGCGGTTGCAATGAATGATGCCAAGGGCTGCTATGACCGAATCTCCCATCCCATTGCAAGTCTCACCCTCCAAAGCTTTGGGATTCCGGCTCACGTTTGCGAGGTTTTACTCTCCACTCTCCAGCGTGCTACCCATCACATTAAAACTGGATTTGGCCGGTCCGGTCCTATGTATGGTGATGAATCTATTCCTCTCAGTGGGATTGGGCAAGGCAACGGTCTCGGCCCAACTCTGTGGGCTCTGGTTTCTACCATCCTTTTCCGGATGATGCAGAACGCAGGCCATGGGGTTCATCTCCTCACCTCCCTATCCCTTCAGCTGGTCTCCTTGGTTGGTTTTGCTTTTGTGGATGATACTGACCTTTTTTGTGCCGGTTCCTCCTCTACTACCTCTGGTGAGGCTTTGGCTGTTGATTTTCAGGCCGCTTTAGACCGCTGGGCTGGTGGTCTCATTGCTACTGGCGGCGCTATTGAACCTGCTAAATCCTTCTGCTACTTGATAGATTTCAAGTGGACTGGTTCTGGTTGGGACTATCGTTCTGTTGATGAAATGCCCGGTGTTTTCACCATCACTGACAAATCTGGTGCCCAATCACCTCTTGACCGTTTTGAGGTTGACCACGCGGACAAGACTCTGGGTGTCTACATTTCTATGGACGGCAATGAGGAAGCTCAAGTTGATCACCTGCAGACCCAGTCCCAGTCCTTTGGATCTCAAATGAGGTCCTCCAAGTGCGAGAAGAACACCTCCCTCTACACCTTCAGGTACTCATTTATGCAGTCTTTTGAATACCCCATGCCCGTCACTCAGCTCAGCGCTTCTACCTGGACCCGCATTCTTCAACCAACTCTGGTTCCAGTGCTCAATAAGGCCGGCATGTCTCGCAACTTTCCTCGAAAGGTTTTCTATGGTCCATCTTTGTATCAAGGCTTTGGTTTCATTCACCCTTTCCTTCTCCAGGAATTCAGCCACATTGCTACCCTGCTTCAGGAATCTGTACGTGGCTCCCAGACAGGCCATATTCTTAGGCTTACCGCTGAAGCATTTCGGCTTGAACTAGGGATCCCTTTCCATCTCGGTATTACCCCCTATCAGCCCTATGCCTCTTATATCACTCCTTGCTGGTATAAGCATGTGTGGCATTTCTTTTCTATGCACCCTGTGAGTATGGTGGAAGACTTTCCTACACTTCCTCTGCTTAGAGTGAATGACTGCTACCTCATGCAAGCTTTCGTCACTGCTGGTTTTTGGGGCGCTGACCAGTCTCTTCTGAATCTCATCAGGATGTCTCTCCAGGCTATCTCCCTTGCTGATATCTGCACTGCAGATGGCACACGGCTTTCTCCTATGGCCTTCCAGCTGCAGTCCTCCAACCATCTTCGCGCTCACCTTGACTGGCCTCGTTGCCCCCCTCCGTGGCAACTTCCCGCCCTTCAGCTCTGGCAACGTGCCCTTCGGAAATCCTTCTTACCCCCGTTGGCTTTGCCTTCGGACCGAGCTTTCCACCCCTCCTTTCACCTGGGGCATTGGCTGTCAACCGAGTCCTCCTCTGTTTGGCCCTGGTTTTTGTGCCGTTCTACTGACCGGCTCTTCTCCAAATGCCCTACTGGTTGGAGGGTCGGATCTTCGCAAGGCAGAGGTCGTTATAGCTTTAACACTACCATCCTTTGTGCTAAACCTACCAGTGCAGACACTATTGTATCCCTCCTTTCCAGTGGGAATGTGTTCCGGATTGTCGGTCAATCCTCCTTTATCTCTCATCCACCAGACGCGGACCCCTTGACCTATGATCCTTTTCAGTGTCTTCCTGCCACCCCAGAGGATGCATTTGATGCTCTCTGCGCTTCTCCCCGAGTCCTTCTCCATCAATACTCCCTTCCCCAGGATGGATGCCAGGCTCTTACCGATGCCATTCTGCGTGGCTCTGCCAGCGCTGTCTGTGACGGCTCTTATGATCCCATTCTCCTCCGTGGTACATCTTCCTTCATCCTTTCCCCCCACACCTCCACCAAGTCTCCCTCCTTGTTCCTCACTGGATCTAACCTTGTCAGTGGCTCCCCTGAAGATCAGTCTTCCTACCGCAGTGAATTGGCTGGCATCATTGGTGTCCTCACCTGCTGTATGGCTCTGGTGGACCTATATGATGTAACCTCCGGCTCACTCACCATTGCCCTTGATGGGGATACGGCTCTTCAACAGGCTCAGGGCACCTGGCCCTTGTCTATCTCTCAGAAATCTTTTGACTATGTCTATGTCATTCGCAATATGCTCTCTGCTCTTCCAATCACTGTCACCTTCAAGTGGGTTCAGGGTCATCAAGAGGGTCTTTCTCTTGACTGGTGGGCGCTTCGCAATCATCAAGTTGATGGCATGGCCAAGGCATTTCTATCCATGAATCGTTCTTCTCCTTACCACTATCCCCGACTTGTGTTTGAGCCCTGGGCTCTCTCACAGAAGGGTCTCAAATGCTCTCGCTTTGACAGAGATGCCTTGCACATTCTTATTTCAGGTCCCCCACTTCTTCACTATTGGCAAACTCACCACGACATCTCCATTCCACCACAAGTCTCCGATTCTATCCATTGGTGTGCCCATCACTCTGCTTTCAAGCGCCTCCCTCCTGGTATGCAGCGGTGGTTTGTCAAATTTGCTTCTGGTTGTATTGGTGTTGGCAATCAGCTACTTCATTACCAGCACCAGGATCACTCCCGATGCCCTCTGTGTGCCCAAGATGAGGAAAAGGTTTCCCATGTTCTTTCATGTGCCGACCCCGGGGCTGTCCAGCACTGCTTGTCTTCCTTTCGGGGCCCTTTGCAACAGCGCCTTACTTCTGAGCTTACAGACCCTTCACTGGCTCTTGCCATTGTGGATGTTACCACTAGGGTCCGTCAAGGTAGGCGTATCCACCCTTCCTCATACTCCCCTGATATTGCATCTGCTATAAGGGCTCAGCGTCGGATTGGCTGGCACAACTGGTTCCTTGGGAGGTGGACACCCCTCTGGCATCAGATTCAGGCTGACTATTATTCTTCAATTGGTAGTAAGCGTTCTCCTCGTAGATGGGCCACTGCAGTGATTCATCAATTTTTCCTCACTTGTTGGGATCTCTGGACGTACCGAAACCAACGGCTCCATGGCACTGGAGGGTTGCTTGAGTCAGAACAACACCAATCTCTCAATGCTTCCATCTCATCTGAATTGGCCATTGGCTTCGCTGGTGCACTGCCTCAATCTCACTCCCTCCTCCAGATCCCCCTCCAAGTGCTCCGTGGTTACACTCTTACTGCCAAGCGTCAATGGCTTGCGACCATCCAGCTTGCCAGGAGACACTATGCAGTCCCTCTCCCTTCCCAGCAGCCGTATCGCCAGGAGGCTGCCTTGATGAGGGCTTGGCTGAATGGATCCTAATGGATGGGCCACACTTTTCACCCAGCGCTTTCTCCAGTACTTTTCCCAGTGTCTCCCCCACTGCAGCCCACATCGCTACAGTGTTTCACCAAGTACTGCTCCCAGTGTCTC